>CATIWR010580395.1:0-11391 GCA_949677035.1 Omphalea diandra | reverse complement strand
GCCTTTCACATTACCTTCCATATGAGTAGTCTCACTTATTTTGGAGTATAGTTTTTGTCATATTCTATGAGTGGCTTGGTGGTCATAAAGTGGATATACAACTGAAACCGTCTAATAACTAAAAGGACCCAAACATGACAAACCCAATTCTACCTAATTTTAACCTAAACTTCACGTTACAAAGAAGAATTAAATTTCAAGAAAGGCATCACTGAATCTATAGATCAAATATGATTGCTACCTTGTCTGGTGTGTAACACGCTGGTTGAGTTATATTAGGTGGAATCTTTGTGTAACATTTTGGTGGAATTGAGATACTTCTGATGCTCTGCAAAAGTTCGTGTCGCAGAATTCTTGTTCATTGTAGAAGTTCAATACCAACAGACGGACAAGCAGCGAAAATGAAGAAAGCAACTCATAATGTCCATCAAAGTGGAGAACAAGGATTACAGGTAAAGGAGTAAACAACCTTTTTATTATTGAGAGAAACCACTATTATGCAACACACGTACAAACCATATGATTAAGATTATTGTTCTCAAACACGTAATCTATGAGGAAGAAAATTGTATGACCAAACTGTACTTCTGTAATAAAATGAAATCAAAAAGTTCCCTTGAGCTTCCTTGTAATGGTAGCAATGTGCTTCCCCTGGTGGAATGCCTGCTCCAACTCCAGCTCAGTGGGCTGTCTTGACCCATCACCAGCAAAGGTTCCCGCACCATAAGGACTTCCACCTTTCACTTTCTCCATCTCAAACATGCCAGCACCAAATGTATAACCAATGGGAACAAATATCATTCCATGGTGAACAAGCTGAGTGATAGCAGTCAACCTGCGACAATTTCAAAATTTTCATGAGAAAATGGTTATTTTCTGTTCCTCATATTTAAGTTACAGTAGCTAACTTAGTTAAATGACAGTGGCCTGGGGGCTTACGCTGTAGTCTCTTGTCCACCACCTTGAGAACCAGTGCTATAGAAGATTCCGGCAGGCTTGCCTGCGAGTTGCTGTGTTCTCCATAGACCACCGGTTGCATCCAGAAATGCTTTAAATTGGGCAGCCATCATCCCAAATCTTGTTGGGAAGCCAAAGACAAACCCATCAGCCTCTGCAAGTTCATTGGGCGTAATGACTGGAACATCACTCTTTGGTGGTGCACTCATCTTTCCAAGCACCTCCTCAGGTAGGGTCTCAGGAACCTGTTCCACATACCAGCTAGATCAGTTTAACATCAGCACGCAAATTTGGCAAGCAAAATTTCTACACTAAATCAAGCCAAGAAATTACAAGATTCCTTCAAATCCATGACAGCCAACACAGTTAACAGAATTCAGTGCTCGAAGCTAGCAGACACAGGAAACTTTGTTCATTAGAGATGTACTAATACAAATAATTTTATATAGCAAAAAGGCAAGAAAAGGATTTTATTGTAGTAGGTTAGCTAATCAAGAAACAGTCTACGAACCAACATTAGATCACAATTTTGAGGTCAAAACTTGAAGACAAGATGGAAAAGCTGACTGGATACACAACCCCACATGGATACAGGTATGAGAAGACTAGGCATGAAATAGGAACCTCGGCATGAGGTTCTTACAGAAAATGGGAGCAACTGAAACATGGATGCAGCTAATTAACGTTCACATAGTTGTGGAAAACATGAGTCTGGAAGAGCAAACTCTATGCACACCCTGCAATTATCCCAAGGGGCCACGTCAGTTGGGGACAAAGCATAACCTTTGATATGGAGTCTGACAGACCAATGAAACAGCCTACTTAATTGCTAACTATATTCAGGAACAATTTTAGGTTCAGGGACCCTTTGATAAGGGAATATTATTTTTTCTACCTTGGAAAAAATTTCTACTGCTTGTAATTATCTTGCACCATTGTGTGCAGGTTTAAGGCACAAATGAAGGCATACTCAACAGTTCATTATAACATCTGTAGTGTATAAGATGATTCTGAAGGCAAGTTCTTACCTGCCATAATTTGGCTTCAACACCCTCAACAGATGCAGCCCCCTTCTTGATCTCTTCTGCCAGTTTCTCTACATGTCCATACATGGAATAGTACCTGTAACAGCAAAACAATTTGAAAAAGGAACAAGATAATGTAAGCGAACGAGCATAATTCATTATTATTGCATGCTTTTAGAAAGAAAATAAATAGAATTTATGCTTTTGCTAGGAAAATTTATAATCTTACTGACATAACACAAACGTATATCTCAATATTTGAAAAATGTTGCATAGTATCATATCATTATATCATTCCTTCTAGCTCTCTAAGTCGATAAATAAAGGAAAAGCACAATGTTCATCATTAAGCATTCTATCAGTAACAAAACCCAGCTTAGCTGTACAAAAGCAAACAAGCTGATCAACTGTTCTCTTCATAAACACTTGAACATAAGAACCCCCAGACAGAAGGAAAATGCTGGTAACAGCAAAGAGTGGATATAACACCAACAATATAACGGAGGAGAACAGTAACCACATCAGTAAATTAATGCACACACCACCAATTAGTGATTGCCACACTGATAAAAAGAAAATTTGGCATCCACACCCAGTCTCATGTTTTAAGGAGGTAAAAATACAAAATCATGAAAAGGATGCAATTCCAGAAGAATGCATCGAAATTATCTATGCAACATTATGATTATACTAGAAGAATTAACAACTTAATTCATCAAAAACAATTTATAAAAATTTTAAAAAATAATAGTCCAGAAAAAATTAGGTGCGTTGCCACCAAATTATGAGCTGGACGCATTTCTCTTGCCTATCCCCACCAAACTCGGCGAAAAAACCGGTGCTTAAATGCTTCAATTACAGTTCATTTTCTAATTCTCCAAATTTTCTCGGCATCCAAACAGCTCTTTACTCGCAAATTATAGTAATTCAGCAGAATAAACAACGTCAAACGCGATCGAAAACTAAAATCAATCATAAAATTAGAAAAAGAGAAGAGAATCAAATGTATATACACATTGGTAAGTAGAGATAAAGAGAGAAACATACACGATATACACTTTGGTGGCCATATTAGCAAAAGGTAAGTGATTTCCTTTCGTTCTCTTTTGTTTTCTTTCTACACAAACAAGACGAAACGAAACGAAACGTTGACGATGAATGACAATAGGGAAAGGCAAATGGGTGTATTTATAGATGCGGATAGTGAGGCGTTATGTTATTTTTGGGGAATTTATAAAAAATGGGAGTCTAAACTGCGTCGTTTTGCGGGGGGGGGGAAGTTGATTTTCATATTATTATCGGATTAGATGAGAAACGATTAATGATGATAGGTTGTTGTCACGCTCATCATCATCATTCGTTGTTCTAAATTAATTTCCCTCTCTAAACTTTTTCTTTTTCTCTTCTTGTAGCCCTCCTAATTTATTCCTCTAAACACAACTTTGATCAATGAGTGGAGTCCCACAAATCTAGGATAACTGAACCAACTTTGAGTTCCATATCAAATCAATCGACTCACGTATCATTTTATATTTTTAAATAAATAAAACATTATTTTAATTTTAAAATTTTTAAATATTTTTATTAAATTTTAATCGTCTCTAGTCGAGTTAGGATCAACTCTAATTGAGTGAGTGAACAAATCAAGTTTAGTCTAAATTTTTCCAAATCATTTCAATTTTCAGTTAAATTTGATTTTTTTTTTGTTAGAAAGGTTGTTTAGTTTTTTTTCGTAATAAAAATTTCCATATATATAAATATATGCTAACCATTAATTTTATTGTTAAGTTTTTGATAAAATTTTACAAGTTATATATATATATATATATATATATATATATATATATATATATATATATATATATATGTGTGTGTGTGTGTGCGCGCGCGCGCGCGCTCGCGTATATATGTATGCAAGCGCGTGTGCACCTGTGTGTTTATTGACTCTTAAAATTTAAATATTTTTTAGTTTTGAAAAAATTAGTTAATCTTTATAATTTTGACAAAATTAGTCAAAACTAATAAAATTTTGGCAAATCTAGCCAAAATTTAAATTGATCAAAATAAAATAATACATCATATTAAAATATTGAGTTAAAATAATATTAATTGATATTAATAACTAATTTAACTAATTTTTTTTATAAAAATTCATGCCAACTAATTGGTTTTATCACGTGATATATCCTTTTATTTTGATCAATCTACATTTTGATTAAATTTGTTACAATTTTATTAGTTTTGGATAATTTTGTCTAAATTTAAAAAATTGATCTGTTTTGTCAAAATTCAAAAAGATTTAAATTTTAGAGGTTAATAAATTATATATATTAAATAAATATAATTAATCTAATATCCATTTAAAATCTAAAAAACAAGCACTATAATATATGAATTCTGAAGAATGTGTGTGCACGCGCGCGTGTGTGTATATATATATATATGAGATAAAATAGTACTCCATGCGAGATAAATTAAGATAAAAGGACATGATTTTCGATATAGATATAGGTATTGTCTTAAAATTGTCTCACTTTTTTACGCTAGGACAATACATAATCAGAAATTTCCAGTAATTACGTGTATTTTTTACAATCATTTTTTTCGATTCGGTTTTTGATTCAATTTGGTATTCTCATGTTTTATGCACACTCCTATTCACAAGTAAATTTTTAGATGTTTACATAATTAGCTAACTATTCTATAAAATACAATAATTTAAAATATTTATAACATTCAATATTTTGATAAGATAATATGATTATAATCATACGCAGAATTTGAAAATCAAACAGAAAACAATCAGAAATTGTTAACGTTTTTTTCTTAAACTTTTTCTTCTATATTTGTTTACTTTCTATTCTGAGCCGTCGATTTAATACACGGAAAGGTCGGCCTGGATTTAATTAGATGGATTCCATTTTGACAATAGCAGAAAATACTTGGTCGTATGGATGACGTATCGTAGCTTGCTTGCTGACTTAGCCATAGGATTTACCCGACTGACAAGTTTTTATCCAATCCAAAATTTTGATCTAAACTCGTTTAAAAAATAATTTCAACTCAATTTGGTGAAAATTTAAAATAATTTAAATTTTTTTTAAATCAAACTGAATAATATTCTAATTCAATTTATAGATTAATTTAAATTAATATGACATGCGAATAGATATGAATGATCTAATTTAAATTATTAAACATATTTAAATTTTATTGAAAATTGAAATAATATTTTTTATTTTTTAAAAGTTAAAATTACATGATCTAACTTACAAATTACAACTAGAAAATAATTTGAATTCTTTTTTACATCTTAATTTAATAATTCGATTCGCTTGCGACATAAAATGACTTAATAGAAATAAAATAAAATATGATTTAAAATTAATTTAATTTGAAAATGATTCGACTTGAAAGTGATAAAGTCTGATTTAATTTGACTCCATCCATTGGGCATTTTGAGATTTTATAAATGTGCCACCCGGTATTAAAAAAAATTATTTAACCAGAATTTTTTACTAAATAAAATAATTAAATTATAAAATAAATATTTATTATTATTTAATTATAAATAGAATTAATATGAAAATTTTATATTATTATTTTAAAATTATTTGTATGTGGAATGCTTTTATATCACTAAACTTTTTAAATTATTTTTATATGAAAAATTTTCTATATTAAAATTTTATATTATTTTTTATCAATAGAGTAAATTAAATATTTAATTATTAATTTACTTATAATATAATAATATATTATATTATCACTTATAAAAAATACCATCGTGGCAATATAATTATTTTATAAATATCAAACACTCAATAGTCGATAATCGGTGTTTTGAGCAGCTATAATTGAATTTATTATTTAAAATATATTTAAAAATATCAATAAAATAAAACAATATACAAAATATGAAATTGAATAAGCACTATTTTTTAAATATAATATATAAAATTATTTTTAACCTATTTTAATTGTCTATTTTTTAGTTTTTTAAATTTTTTTATTTCTATTTATAGTTAATTTTGTTAGATAATTTTATATAAAATTCTAATTATTTATATGTCAAATGACTAATTTGATAAATATCAAAAAATTTTTTATGTCAAATAAACAATTAACTAAACTAAATCTGAAATTAAAATTAATGACGTATATTAATTTAAAATCAAAATTATTTATATATATTAATTGATTATAAAAGAGAGGTGATTTTGGCATTTTCTATTTTAAAATTTTGACGTTCCTATTTTGAAGATATATTTTTTTATTAGAATTTCAAACTTTTACTTCTCTGTATGCATGCTTAAAAATAGTACACCAATTTGGATGTGAATTAAGTTTAATACGTAGAATGGTAAATCTTTCGATTTATTTGATTTTCTTATTTTATCTATAGCATTTCATAATCTTTTTTTATAAATCCATAAGCAAAGTATACTCAAAATTTTCTCTATATTTGTAATGGCAGACGATTTTAGCACTCTAAACATTATAAATATGAGCTAGTTTTAAAAGGCATATGAGAAAGAGAAGTCAAAGCTTGAAATTTTAATCACAAGATATCTAAATTCCGTCTCGCCTATAAAATTAAAGAGTTTATATGAGAGAAAAAAAATTAGTCTATTGTGTAACTCATTCAATAAATAACATAAAAAAATCCAAAATTTCTTTTTTTTTTTTTAAAAATGAAGCAAAATATGGAAATTAATGGATTCTTTTTTTCATACTCCAAATACGCGTTTAATTTCATTGAACCATTGACTATATGCACCACAAGAATCATATTTTAATTAACATTCATAATAAAATCTGAGAATATGATAACATTCAAATTAACCCGTTGAATGCGTTCAATTATGCATAGTAGTGAGCACTACAATTCTAAGAATAGTGGAAACGTAGAGTTGGCAGCACATTCCTACTTTAGAAACAGAAAATGCAGCATTTTGTTTTCCTTTGACAAGTTCTATGCAGGAATCTTTAGACGATTTTGGGGTGCAATTTGGAATTTGGTCAAAAAAACAAACTCATAATCATTCCATTTTTTTTTTAACTAATCTCAATTCTGATCCATACGACAAGTAGCAGTAGCATTTGCATTTTGCATTCTAAAAAATGTCATAATTAATCTAAGTCCATAGAATTATTAACAAGACTTGACGTGGTGATAAGTCATTTGTGATCTCTCACCTAACAATCATGTTAATCCTAGTTGGCCGAAGGATTCCTTTCATATCTATAAATCTGATTATTAAAATCACTTAATATCTGTTATTGGAATAATAAAATAGAGTTATCTGTTATGTAATACAACGTGATTGAGGTGGATGGTTTGGCTTTAGTTCAACGTCTGCGTCAAACAGCTAGAGATATCCAATCTTTACGACCTGAGCATGTTCATTTATCTCATGTTAGGAGGAAGGAAGGAAAATCTAGTAGCACAAGTGCTAGCAAAGTTTGTCAGGCCATCCGCAAAACAATCATTATGGCTCAATACTATTCCTGTGCATGTGTCTGATGTTCTTTTGATCCAAAGTTAATGCATTTTTTACTTGCTTCTCCAAAAAAAAAAAAAAAAAAAAAAGAATAAATTAGGCGTTACTGGTCCGGAAGGTTTGCCATAGTTTAGAAGTAATGATAGTTTTTTATTCCACTTAAATTTCAAACATTAAAGTAATAAAAAATATTTAAGATCAAATTCGATCTTAATTTTATTTCAATCTGATTTGAATTTAACTTGATTTAAAATATTAAAATTTTAAAAATAAAAATTATATTTTTTTTATTTAAAAAATCAAAATTATAAGTGATTAACTCGATTTGAATTATTTAAATATTTTAACTGAATGAAACAAAAATTAAAATTAACTCAATTCAAATCTGTCTAAGCTCCAAGATGATACAGTAGGTCCAATTATTTATATACTTGACCATGTGCACAGGAAGATGCAGTCTGTCAATTATTAGATTATTAACTCAATCATTCATGAAATCTCATTTTGATTTTGTCATATATTTACCTATTGATAACAGTAAAATATGATAATATTATTGGATTATTGATGGCATTTAAAAAAATAAATCTAAAAGAAAGATAAAAAGATAGAAAAATAGATCACCATGGGTCCTTATCTAAAACATTTGGTATTTTGATTATTCTCATTAAGGAAAAAAAAAAAAAAAAAGAGACAAATACAGACTTCTTTTTTATTTTTTAATAGACAAATATAAACCTCATACATAGAAGTAATAAATTGTACACTTTGATTTATAATAATAATAATATATTAAAAATCTAAAAATATAGCAAGAGTCCTCTATCCATAATATTCTTCAATTGAAATAATTGAGTACTTGAAATTGAACCTTAACGAAAATTATAACTTGATGGAAAACACACTTAATTCAGTAATTACTAGAACTACAAATTGATTTTATAGTCTTTAAATGAGTTGAATAGCTTGAATATCATTGATAAATTGAAGTCCATTATCAAAAGCAAATATGAAAAATTTATAAATTCAATAAAAATAAAACTCTCATAAACAATGAACAAATTTTCATAAAATAAGAGCATATAATTCTCAAACGATAGTAAAATAAAATAAAAATAAATAGATATTAAATAGGTATTTATAAAGATACAAAAATAACGATCTAATATCTATATATAGAAGTTTAGTCATATCTAAAATAATTTACAGAAGAAAATAAAATAAAACATCCATGAAATCTCTAGATTTAAAGAAATTGTGATAAATAAATTCCAAAAAAGAATAAATTTATATTTTATTCAATAAATGATAAAATAGAAAAATTAAAAGAAAGAGATCAATTTCTGACTAAAATGATAAAAAAATTGACTTCCAAAGATTGATTAATTAAAGAGCTTGAATATGAGGAGTGAAGAGAAGAGATGAACGACTAGGGTTAGAAACATTATGTCAATTAATTATTAGGTTATTATCCCTGATACTACCTAGACTAAGGTGAGCAAGGCCTAATAAACATTAAGATCAACTCGACCCACAATAAAGCCCATAAAAATGTGACAGTGAGGCTCGACCCACTCGAATACAACTAACCTATAGTTCATTTTAAATGATAATATTATTTCTTATCAGGAAAATATATTTTCTTAGGAAGATAATCTTCATCAGGAAATAATCACCAAATAGGAGGATATCAAAGTCCTACTACAACTAGGAAACAACTTTCATTGTTCACTAGATAAAGAACATTACCAAGTATCTCTCTAACTTACATTCACTCACTCTCTCTCTAGCACATTACTAACTTAAGTATAGGATTGGATTTTCGGCAACCGGCCGGATACCTTTTCACGTTTATTGTCTTCTAGGCATCGAACCAAGACACTTGAACCAACCACCTTTGCCTCTTCTAAGTCACCCTAGCTGATTATTGTGGTAAGTCTCGCAACATCAATCTCAATGATTCACGAAATGTCATTTAGATTTTGGTCATATTTTTGCTTATTAACAACAATAAGATATGATCATATTGAATTGTTGACACATTTTTTTAAAAAAATAAACTTAAAAGAAAAATAAGAAGATAGAGAAATAGATTATCATATACAAAAATCTTATTAGGTTTCTTGGTATTTATCCAAACATTTCGTATTTAATTCTTATCAATGAAGGGGAAAAAAGAACAGATGAGGATGGGGCTGGCTCCACAGTTGATGAGAACTAAGAAGAAATAATAGTTTTTCTTGAGATTGTAGCAACTTTTTGCAATGCAAGAAAGAAAGAAAAATCAAGACGGATGGAGCTTTCCCTGGATAATCAGAAACCTCTCTCGTGTCACTGTTATCATCATTCCTTTTGAAGAGCCCCACATGCAACAATGTGTGTGTACATATATTACAACAGTAGAAAGTAGAAATAAAGTATTTTTGAATGCACCAAGTCTAGATGAATGATATGTTGTTAGAATTATCTAGGAAGAAGCTTGGTTCCTTTAAGTAAGATATTAGATTGTGAATGAAGAAAATTAATGTCGGGAGAGATTCTCTTCATTTGGGATTCAACCTGGCTTGAACCCGAATTAGTCGAGGCTCAATGTGGCTTTTAGATATCAGATAGTTTAGATCGAAATAAAAATTATTTAAGAAGAAAATAATCCTATGTCAATATTTGGAAAGAAAGTCAATAAAATATTAAGTTTAAATATTTTATAATGACAAAATTGGCTTTTGCTTCACGTATCGTTTTCCTATACACTCTTGCTACTAACCCATAATGTCTACAATCGTATTGTCTTGCAGAAAACGTTACATTTTTTGACCAAATGGCTCGTCTGGTATATGCCTTATTGATCTATCACATAATAACAAAACAAACACATATAATGTATGCATTAAGCTTGTTGCTCTTATTGATTTATATGGCAACAATATATCCCTAAAACTTATTGCTTTCTTATAATATGTTTATATCACCCTATACCAAAATATGTATACGATATAGGAAACTTGGAAAAGTATGATATATATGTCCTACGTGAGTAGGACACATTGATTGGCATCACCATGTGTCCACTTTTATTCAGATTAAGCTTGAAAAATTACAGATACTAAAGAATTTGAGAAATTAATTAATTAAGGGACATGAAGATGATGCTTCTAAAACCTCACGGTATAATAAGCTGTAGATGGTCAAAGTTGTTGGTGTTCTGTTTCTACACGTCGCGTGCCATGACCAGACTCCGTCAATGCCTCCAGTAATTCGGTTCTAAACATAGGCAGGCTACATTAATATCAGGCTGATGCTCTTCAAACATCATGCTTATACAAGCTCAACGTTTTCACAATTTTTCTTTTTTTTTTTTTTTTTCCCAATAAACAAGATTTTTTTTCAGTAATATCAGCTACTAATATTTTTTCTCTTAATAATTTGTGCCACAAAAGGCCAAATGAGTTTAATACTATGATGAATACATTAGGTGACGTAAATAATAGTGCAATAATTTTTTTTTCTAAATACTGTATGAGGAAAAAAGTGACAAGAAGCGCATTATAAGTTAAAATTTGAAGTATGTATAATTCACAAATTGCTTTCCTCATATCATCATGATCATGTTAGATTTTTTTTTTTTGGAGTAAAAATTGTCTAATGTAATAGCCAAATTACACAGGTTAATGAAATCATTCTTTACACAGTTTAAAATTATGTGAACAAAAATATTATAAGAAATTTTAAATTTATTTATAATTTTAAATTATTTTATAATAATATTTATTATTATTTTAATATATATATATATATATATATATATATATATATATATATATATATATATATATATGTGTGTGTGTGTGTGTGTGTGTGTGTGTGTGTGTGTGTGTGTATGTATATACATATATATATTATATATG
>CATIWR010580359.1:0-19921 GCA_949677035.1 Omphalea diandra | reverse complement strand
ATATATAAAAGAAAGTGAGAGCGAGGTGAGGTTTGTCTTATAAGAATATTTTTTTAATGAAAACTTAAATTATTTTTTAAAACTTTGATAAATTGGCTAAATAAAAAAATAAATTATATAAACACATATCTACTAGTATATTTACTATTAAAAGAGATCACAAACCGGATTGGATCGAAAAATCAATTGAATCTATATTATTTTGTCATTTCAGTTCAATTCTTAGTGAAAATTGATTCGATTTAATTTCAATTTTTTTAAAAAAATTAGTTCAATTTTAGTTCAATTTTTTATATATAAATCAAAAAAAATTTAAATCAAACCATATAAAATATGTATAATTTAGTTAAATTGAACCAAACTAAATTATAATTTTATAGGTTCAATTTAGTTTAATTTATAGAAATATAAAATTCAATTTATTCAATTTAGTTGATTTAGTTTTCTTCAAAAATTTGGTTTGATTTGGTATGAAAATACAAAATTCAATTTATTTGATTTTGGCATTTTAATGGGATAAATTTCACTTGTGGCGTAAAGAAGTTTGTCATAAATAACACGGTGGCATATAAAAGTTTAAATTGCTTCACAAAATTGTATGGACTAAACCTCATTTACCATAAAATGCTTCTCGTTAATTGAGCAAATAGAATGCTTACCCTGTATGACACATGGTGAAAAGATAATTAAAAGAATGGTTGTTAGGCTACCTCATATGCCTCCCTCTCTCCTCCCCCTCTTTCTCTTTCAATGTCAATAAACTGTCACCTCAAATCCTCTTCTTCCCCTTGATACAAATGTGATTGGTTTGATCCTTACATGTATGTTTTATTATCAAGTTGCCCTAATCTATCAAAATTAAACCAAGAGTTTGATTCTTCAAATCATAACTAGATCTCTACAAAACCTTTTTTTAGCATCTTAAGTTATAAAGATTTAAAGTTGTGTTAATTCAAACTCTAAATTAACTAAGCCAATTTAAGATTAGAATCAATAAATTTGTGAAATTATTAAGACTTCACTCAACAATCTCACAAGTCCTTTCAAGAATTGAAGAAAAGAAATCAATCTCACAAAGCAAATATGCTAAGAAAAAAAACTATTGATTAACCTTGCTCAATGGTCGAATAAGGTTTAAATACCCTTGCAAGACTTGTTCTCCTAACTAGAATGAAAAACTAAAAACCCTAAACAAAAAGTAGGTGCAATCCGGTCAAGGTTAATTAGCAAGCAAGCAATAGCTAATAACTTATCCTAATGCATTAAGGAAAACTAAACAAAAGGTTATAATTGGCCAAAAGAGTATTTGGTCATATAGTTTAACCCTAGCTAAAATACTCTAAACAAAGCTACTTAAAAGAGAGAAAGACTAACAAAGATACTCCTAAATACATAAGAAAGCTAATTTGACCAATAGGAATGAATCTTGAAGAATCTTATAAATTTTGAAAATTCTTAGAAGAATCTCATAAATCTTGGAAAGATCTTGAAGAATCTTGAAAAATCTCAGAAGAATCTTGAATGCCATATGTCTTTTCTGGATTGATCGAATTTAATGCATGTTTTAACTTAGGACAAGAGTTCCCATGTCTTTGGAACTAGTTCCCATGTTGTTGGAGCTTATGTTTGGCTTAAGACATGACAACCTTATCCAACATGTTTTGTCCTAACCATTTGTCTCCTAAAATTTTGAAATTTTGAAATTGGTCTCCATTTATTAGGCTTGTCAACAGAGGCTCATTAAAAGTATCCATAAACTCAATTAAGTTTAATGGGCTTGAAGAAGATCCACTAATTGAGTCCATTAATTGCTTCATGTGCCAATCTCCTCCAAGTCGGGCCTCGCACCTAATCTTACTTTTTTGGGCCAATCCTAGTGCACTTCTCCTTTGAACAAAAGCTCTAATTACTTCCTTGAACTTATTGAGCTGCCCCCTAATCATTGGGCCTTGATGTTAGAGTGGATCTTAGGGCTTGCAATCCATGCTTACATCATTCCCTCTTTTCTCAAGGGGATTCATCCTCGAATCATGTACTTCATCAAAATCAAAAGAAGATAAATCAATAACATTAAAAGTAGCACTAACATTATAATCACCAAGCAAGTCCAACTTGTAAGCATTATCATTAATCATTTCTAAAACTTTAAAAGGACCATCACCTCTAGGATCTAACTTACTTTTCCTAACATTAGGAAACCTTTCTTTTCCAAAGTGTGCCCAAACTCAATCTCTCGATTCAAATACAACTTTAACTCTTTCCCTATTTGCATTTCTAGCTACTTATTCATTCCCTTTTTCTATGTTCAAATGCACCTTCTCATGCAATTGCTTAACAAAATTAGCTTGTTCTTTTCCTTCCATATCCATATGTAAATTAGAAGGAATAGAGGAAAAATCTAATGGACTTAATGGAACAAAACCATATTAATGGAATAAAATTATAAACAATCTCAAAAGGGCAATGATGAGCAGATAAATGCACATTCCTATTATATGCAAACTCTATATGTGGCAAACAATCTTTCCATGATTTCAAATTCTTTTTAATAAGCACATGCAAAAGTTACCTTAAAGTTCTATTAAAAACCTTGATTTATGCATCAGTTTGTGGGTGATATGAGTTAGAAAACAACAATTTAGTTCCTAATTTACCCACAATATTTTCCAAATGAAACTCAAAAACTTTTCATCCCTATCACTAATAACAGTTCTAGGCATACCATGCAATTCACAATTTCTTTGAAAAACAAATTAACAACATTAATGGCATCATCAGTTTTATGACATGGAATAAAGTGTGCCATCTTAGAAAAATGATCAACAACCACAAATATACTATCATTACCATGTTTTGACATAAGTAACCCTAAAAAAAGTCCATAGGAATATCAATCCAAGGCTAACTAGGAATAGGTAAAGGCATATAAAGTCCATGTGGTTTTGATTTGGACTTAACTTATTTACATGCAATACATCTATCCTAAATTTTTGCACATTAATTAGTATATTAGGCCAATATAAATGTTCATGCACAACATCTAAAGTCTTATGCACACCAAGTGTCCCATTAACCCACCTTCACAGGCTTCTGTAACAAGCAATTCATGCAAAGAAGACTGAGGCACACACAAGTTGTTATCTTTAAGTAGAAATCCATCATGCCTAAAATACTTCTTAAAAGCACCTTTTTTGCAATTTGCAAAGAAATCACCAAAATCATTATCATCAAAATACAAATCCTTAATATCCTTAAGTCTTAACAATTTGACATTCAAGATAAAAAGAAGAGTACACCTTCGAGATAGGGCATCAACCATTATATTTTCTTTACCTTATTTGTACCTTGTTACATATGAAAAAGACTCAATAAATTCATTTCTTTTTTTTTAATTTTTGTTGCCCTTCAAGGTACTTTAAGATTCATGATTTGTATAAATTACAAACTCTTTAGGCCAAAGATTGTGTTGCCATGTTTCAAAGCCCTAACCAATGTATACATTTCATTATCATAGGTTGGGTACTTCAATGTAGGCCCACTAAGTTGCTCACTAAAATATGTAATAGGTCTTTCTTCTTGCATTAAAATAGCCAATGCCCAAACCTAAAATATTACATTCAATTTCAAAAGTATTAGCAAAATTAGGCAAAGCTAATAAAGGTGCACTAGTTAATTTAGATTTCAACAAATCAAAAACCTTTCATTATGCCTCCCCCCATTGAAAACCAATACTCTTTTAAATAATTTTAGTTAAAGGTGTTGCGACAATGCTAAACCCCTTTTCAAATCTCCTATAAAAATTTGTTAAACCATGAAAATATCTTACCTCACTCACATTAAAAGGCGTCGACCATGTAATAATTACACTTACATTTTCTTCATCAACTTCTATTCCATCTTTGCTAACAACAAACCCTAGAAACACAAGCTTAAAAGGATCACTTTTAATAGTTAACATACAATTTTTCTTTGTGCAAAATATCAAAAACTAACCTAACATGCTCAACGTGCTTTTTTAAACATCTAGAATAAATAAGAATGTTATCAAAATAAATAACTACAAACTTACCTAAGCATGCTCTCAAAATATGGTTCATTAATCTCATAAAAGTGGTAAGGGTGTTAGTTAGTCCAAAAGACATAACTAGCCACTCATACAACCCATATTTAGTGTTGAAAGCAATTTTCCATTCATTCCCTTTACGCATTTTAATTTGATGATAATCGCTTTTCATATCAATTTTATAAAACATGTAAGCACTATGTAATTCAATTAACGTGTCATTTAACCTAGGAATTAGTTGTCTTTATTTAATTTTATCTTATTAATTGCCTTACAATCTACACACATCATTCATGATCCATCCTTTTAAGTATAAGAAGACCTAGAATGGTATAAGACTCATGTTTTTCCTCACCAATGTTTTTTCCATAAGCTCTTCTACTTGCCTTTGAAATTCCTTTTTCTCCTCAAGATTACTTTTATAGGTTAGTCTATTTGGAATTCTAACACCTAAGATAAAGACAATTTAGCGTTCTATACTTCTTAAAGGTGGTAATCCTTTTGGCATATCTTTAGGAAATAAATCTACAAAATCATGCAAGAAAGAAACAAAAATGCTAAAAAGAGAACTGGTTAGTTCATCATCAAAAGAGAAACTAGATAAATGAATTTCTTTATAGAAAAACAAAATCATGAGTGATTTGGCTAGATAGGATTTTCTCACATCACTTTCTTTTGCATAAAAGTTTTTTTCTCACCCTTTCTTTTTGCATGCCCCTCACATTTCTTATGGCCATCCCCTCTTTGCTCTCTTTTTTCCACTCTATGCTCACACCCTTCTTTTATTTTCGTAGAGCTCTCTTTCTCTTACATTATTATTTCTTTGTATCTCCCATTCTTAAAATTTTTTTATTATCATATATTTGCTGAGGAGATAAAGAACATTATACAATATGTTTCCCCTAAAATCAAACTCATAAACATTGGAATTCCCATCATGTTTTGCCCTCCTATAAATTTCCATGGATACCCTAAAAGTATATGACTAGCTTGCATAAGCACTACATCATATAAAACCTCATCTTTATACTTGCCCATAGAAAAAGGAATTTTAACTTGCTTGGTTTCTTTAATTTTCACACAATCATTCAATCATTGCAAGTTATATGGTTTAGGATGTTTCAAGCTTAGCAATTTCATGTTTTTAACAAGATAGATACTAGTCACATTAGTGCAACTACCACTATCAATAATCACAAAACATAAATTTCCATTAATTCTACATTGTGCATGGAAAATATTTTTTCTTTGCTCTTAGTCATCCTTAATTTAGGCATTTAAAGAACTCCTAGCAACAAAAAATTATTTCCTCATTACCTCATTGGGGTCATCATCATCATCACTAACATATTCTAATGGAGGCTTCTCGAGGTCGGTTGCATCACCATCATCTTCATCATCGATTACAATTTCCCCATCTCTAAACACCATTGTTCTTTTGTGGGGGCAATCATGTGCCATGTCACCTCTTCTTCGGTACTCGAAACACCTAATAAAGCTTGTCTTATTGGGCTTTATTAACATAGTATTGTGATCATGATTGATAAGGTAATTACAAAAATGACATAGTGATTGTGACTATGAAAAAATTAATTGATAAATAATTTATAATAAATACAAAACAAAAAAGTATGAAGAATCATGGAATCATGTGGTACCATTAATATAATTTTTGTAATTGCTATATATAATTGTTTGAGGATTGAAGCATTTAATATGCTTTAATTTTCAAATTAAAAATTAAAATTTAGCAGACCATGTACAAAATGATGGCAAACTATGATGTTCTAAAATTGTGGTGGTATGCACTTTCCATTTGAAAACATTAGCATATCATTTAAAAAAAATATTCTCACATGTACAAATTAGCGGACCATGAAGTTCTAAAAAGATGGTTGCACATCAAAAGTATAAGCAAAAATTCCAAAAGCTATCTATGTATCTTGATTGCACAACCTTCCCTTTCTCTTTCTTTTGATGCATCCTTGGTCTTCCAATTATTACAGCAAGTGCACTTATGGGAGGCTACTGTGTTGGTGGTCTTCGTCTTGTTACAGTAGGTGCACTTGTGAGAAGCTGTTATGTAGATGGTCTTCTTCCTGCTGCAGAAGGTGCATTGTGAGGTTGTTGTCCTATAACATTGCTTTGTTGACTATGAGCCTGTGTTAGTTGTAAACCTAAAGTGGAAGAGAATGATAGGAATGGTGTACTAGTTGATGTTACCCTAGTTTGACTAGATCTCTATAATATAATAAAAATCAAACACAAAATCAATAAAACTATCAAAATATGAATATTACACATGAAGAAAAACACAACATTGCTGCTAAGGAAAAGAACTCTTTAAATCTATAGTCTACTATACTATGATAAGATTGATTTGTTAAGCTTGAGATTGAGAGTGAGTTTAAGATTGAAGCTATGAATGTGTGAGTGCCTCGAGTTTTGTGGTTGCGTTTGAACGAGTGGAATTTTGCTTGCAACTCTTACCTTTTATCGATCATCAAGGAATCGAGAGGACGGGTGTCATACTTTGGCAATAACCCTTAATTGTGGCACGCGATTGGACCAACGGAGGACACTATTAAGCCTTGCCCAATTTCAAAGCTCTTAGTCTAAAATGGTGGTCATTGAAGGAACAAAAGAGGGATGATACCTTGGTACTACTCCTAGGGAATGTACAGTTGCCACTTGACGTTGGTCGAGACAAGAATATGGAGAAGGCAAAATATGAACCTAACCTAAGTCAATTAGAAAAATCATTTAATCTTCACCCCATTAGAGATTGGGTTTGAAAGTTGCTATGACTTAGGGAAAGGGTTAGGCACCCTAAACCACTCAAATATTAGGATTCAACCTTCAGGCATCTTTGGTTCACTTTTAACATTTTAGCTGAGTTATTGATTAGTCCAATTATCGCCCTTAAGCATACATCTAAACATGATCCATTTTAATAAATCAAGTCATCAACTCAAAAATGGAGAGGGATCATCCATCATGGCATAATGTCTTAACATGCATTATCATCCATTCACACACATGATTGTCCCTAGTAAGGAGGGAGGTCATATGACATGCCTAGGGTTTTAACATGCATTATCATCCATCCACACATAAATGTAACCATGCAAGATCACATAATCCATAAGGAAAAGTGATTAAGAACAAGTTCATGGTCTAATCCAAAGTAACCACTTACACCTAAAAGTAGAAACAAGTTGATAATGAGTCAAGCTAAAAATAAACAAGTAAAAGGAACATAAAGTAAGTAAAGAAAGTCAAACAAGGTCTATGGTGGTCACCATACCATAACTCCATAGTCAAGGCATCTAACATGTGGCTAAGTCTATGATCATCACATTTTACCATCACAAACAAAAATATACAACTTGCAATACACATGTACAGATGCATGAATCATGGACAGAAGAAACGAAATGAACATACATGCACAATGCTAGGCATTTTAAGGGCATTAGATATGTTTAAGGTAAATATCCACCTAAATAAAGTCATAGGGCAATTGAACCCTCCCTTATCTTGCTCATAAAGAGTTGGAACATTTAGTGTAGAACATAATATTGTAAAACTTAGAATGCGCACATCAAACTAAGAAATCAAAGAATAAAAAATACTATTCACATCACTACACATGAAATCTTGCCCAAAAAGGACTAACAAGGTCAAGGAAAACTCAAGCTCCTCACTTACTCATTGCCTTAAAATGTCAAAACATAACCAAAACATAACTTTAAGATTAAAGGAATAAAAAACCACAAAAGCATTTTAAGAAAAAAATAAAGAAAGTCATTTAGAAAACCAATAAAACTCCATTTTTGAAGTGAATAGAGGTCCCAAATCATTAGACCTTACTCTGTTATGTCACTAGAGTACCCAACTTCCTAAAAGATACCCTCAAAAGTAAAAATCTAAGAGAAAGAATAAAAAGATCTTTTGTTATGTTGCAGGGAACCTGGCCTGTACAACCATGAATAAGGGTTGTACTGCCTACCAACAAGGTTGTACAACCCTCATTTTCTAGGTTTCAAAAATGGAGATAATAAGAAGGGGAAAGGGAATCTTGGGTGTGTTCTAGTGATATCTTTACCCTCAAAAGCACATGATAAGTCTAATATC
The DNA here is from genome assembly GCA_949677035.1 of Omphalea diandra. Taxonomy (NCBI): domain Eukaryota; kingdom Viridiplantae; phylum Streptophyta; class Magnoliopsida; order Malpighiales; family Euphorbiaceae; genus Omphalea; species Omphalea diandra. The sequence continues at coordinate 11,721 of CATIWR010580359.1, read as the reverse complement.
CTCTAATAATGCAGGGGAATGCATAAATGTAAATATGAAGGCCTAGTTTTACCTTATAGTGAGTTGGGTGAGGTTAGGGTTTTGGTTTTTATCTGCAGGGGTGCTTGATAGAAAATTTTGGAGAGCAACTTTAGCATTTCTACAACTCCCTCTTCTCTTAAAATGAAGGGGTATTTATAGGTGTTAGATGGTTGCATAGTGCTAAAAATAGTTTTGATTGAACTATGGACACATCCAATCATAGAAAATGAGAGTTTTGTACTGGAATTAGGGTTTGCATGTTGGCTATATAGCCAAAAGCAGGTTGTACATCCCTCTATCAAGGTTGTACAACCTTATTATAAAAAAAAGGGGGACCAATTCTAGAATATTTTGAAATCAGGGTTTAAGGAGGGTTGTATAGCCTTACATAAGGTAGTACAACCTTCCATTAGAACTAACACCTACGTTACACCTATACCCATATAACACGGTGTCCCAAACTAGAGTGTGATAAGTGGCTTCGTAGGCATCACCCTAGCCCTCTTAGCCCTTCCCAAATAGAGACTAAAGTTGCCAAGGCATCATCTATTACATTTTCTTCTTTTGGTATATGATGAAATCTGATCCTTTGGAAATTCTACATCAATACTTTCATATATGTTCCAAGTATGGGGCCAAATGTTCTTCTTTCAACTTTTACTCATCTATTATGTGTAAAATGACTAATAGTGAATCCCCAAACAACTCTATTGTCCTAACCCTTATTTGCTTCAGGAGTTAGAGCCCAAGCACATATGTTTCATACTCGACCACGTTGTTAGTCACTTTGGAATCGAGTTTTTTTGCTACCAAAAAGAGCTTTCCTTCTGGTGAAATCATAATTATCCCTATGTTTGCCTTTTTCTTGTTCACTGCCCTATCAAAATAAACTCTCCACCCTAAAGGTTCGATTGCTCCTAACCCATCATATGGAAACTAAGGAGGCTCATATTCTCTTTTTATAAGGGGTTGTTATGCCAAATACTTTGAGATTGTGCACCCGTTTATCACTTTTTTAATGACATACTTAATATCAAATTCAGTCAACATGATCAACCGTTTTGCCAATCTTTCCATTAAGGAAGGGGCTCATGTAAGTACCTAATCGAATCAAGCTTCGAAGCCACCTCTACTAAATATGACTGAAAGTAGTACCTCAAATTTTTTTATACTTAGACCAATGCTAGATAGGTCTTCTCCACCTAATTGTACTTCTCTTCATAAGACAACAACTTCTTATTGAGGTAATATACCATGTGCTCAATCCTTACTTCACCTTCTTGGGCTAACGTCACACCCACAGAACTATCTTCCACTATCATATACAAAGTTAGTAGTTTCTCGAGCCTTAGTGGCTTCAATATCAATGGGTTAGTAAGATAATCCTTTATTTTCTTGAAGGCCTTTTGGCACTGTTCATTCCATTTCACCAGTTGGTCCTTCCTTAACAACTTGAAAATGGGCTCACAGTTGAGAGTCAATTTCACTATGAACTGGTTGATGCACTATAAGTGACCCAAGAAACCTTATACTTCTTTCTCTGTCTTAGGTGTAGTTATGCCTTGAATTGCCTTTACCTTATCGAGATCTATTTCAATGCCTTTCTCACTGATCATATGGCCCAACAACTTATTATAGGTGGCCCCAAACACACACTTCTTCATATTCAACCTCAAATTATACTCATCAACTCTCTTCAAGGACTTTTTTAAAGCTTCAAAGTACTCTTCCCTAGTTTTCGACTTCACCATCATATCATCCACATACACTTCCACCTCTTTATGATTAAGTTATGCAGTAAAGCATTTGTCATTTGTTAGTAGGTCACCCTTGCATTCTTTAACCCAAATGGCATTACCTTATAACAATATGTCATCCACTATATGATAAAAGCTATCTTCACCTTATCCATAATAGCCATGAGAATTTAGTTGTACTCAGGGAATCCATCTGTGAAGGAATACATAACACAAGCTTCAGCATTATCAACCAATACATCAATGGGTGGTAAGGGAAAATCATCCTTTGAGTATGCCTTATTTAGGTCCTTATAGTCAATGCACATCCTTAATCTTCCATCTTTCTTCGGTACCGACACTATATTAGCTAATCATTTAGGGTAGTCTGCACCTCTAAAAACTTAGCATTCAACTATTTTGCTACTTTTACATTGACCAACTGGGCACATTTGGGTCTCATCTTCCATAGCTTCTCTTTCACTCATCTCATGTGTGGGTTGGTCAGGATTCTATGTTTTACAATCCATCCATTGACCCTTAGCATATCCTCATATGCCCAAGCAAAGACACTTTGGTACTTCTTAAGTAGTTGCTCAAACCTTTTTCGCTCTTCTAGCATGACATCACTAGCAATGAGAAAGATTTTATGATTTTCTTATGTTCAAAGGTTAAATACAATGGTATGCATAGAATTAACGTCAAATATACTTATAAAATGATGCAATCTATACATACTACAACCTAGAAACACATCACATAAGAAAGCAAACTCATCATTCATTTTCGTAAACTTATAAAGAAACACATCATTGTCCTTAAAGAAACTAGAAAGAAAAACACCAGTAGACCCTAGAAAGATAGCTTTTTAGTGAGAACCTCCTCTTCCTATGCTTCCTCTTCTTTTTTTCCCTTACTGACAGATTGCCTATGTTGTTGACTGGTGTAACATCTTTTTTAATTTTATTCTCGATTGTACCCTTCCTTCCTGTGATAGCCGTGATAACCCCCTCAAAGCTCTATTTCATCTAATTATCTACTAGCTTAACCATCAAGAAATTTGCCCAAAGAGTTGTACTTTTTGCCATAATTGGCTCAATCTCCACTATAGGACCTTGCATTTCTTCGCCACCCACTTCCTCAATGGAGTTTATAATCATGATCTCAATGTTCTTTGAGCTCATCCCTATGTAAACGGCCTTAATATACTTGCATGACCTAGTGTACTCCTATTTTGAGTGTACAAGGGCACATTCTGCTTCATCAAATTAGACCATTTCCTTGCATGATCTTATCTGGTGGCTTAACAATCCTTTTCTAGTGCATATTGTTTTTCAATGACCATCTTTGTTTCCTTCCATGTCCATATGGTCTGACGATCATAAAGAACCATAAATCAACTTGTATCCTAATCATTCTTCATTCTCGTAACCTGTTTTCCTTTCTTCTTTCTTTTCTTCTTACCTTTCTCCTCTTCTGATAAGTCTTAATAATTTTGATAACCAAGTTCACCAACATCTAGTTGCCTTCTCAAGTTCATCCTTGTCGTTGCCTACTGACTTCTCACTCTGAATGGTTCCTTGCTACACTTTTTCTGAAAACTTCACCTTCTTTCACAAAGAAGTCTAATTGTGGCCCTTGCAAATCTCTCACCTCTTGCTTTTACCCTTTATCATGGTGCCCTAATCCTTTCCTTATAATCTGGGTGGAAATCTTTAGGAACTCTGATACACTAGTAGAATTGTTCCCTAACCCCTGTCCTAGAAGGAAGTTTATGTTTTTCATAATCTCCATTACCTTTGGATCAACCCATTTATCTATGACTCTAATGACTTGAAACCCTCGAAAGTGTTGAACAACCATACTCAAAATTGATACAATTTCACCAACCATGGCATAGATGGTTGCAAAGTCTCCTTTATAAGGGATCTTGACTTTTTGATAAACAGTGGAAGGCATTCCACTAAAAGGATGATACAATGGCCTCTCTAGCAAAAGTAAGAAAGTAATCAAAATGTCTAAGACTATGAACTCCATTATGGCCTCAATTAGCATTATTTTTACCATAGTCTTAAATATGCATGCAGCTAGCCTTTTACTATCATCATAGCCCCTAATGAAACTGTCGAAAGCATTCAAATCCTTTTTAGATAACTCGAATTTATGCAATAACTTTACAGGACAAATATTAATCCTAGAACCATCATCTACCATCACACATAAAATACATCTTCCTTTCAGCTCCACTCAGATAAATAAGGCCAGATTATGAACCCTTCCCTCTAGTGGCAAATCCTCATCTAAGAAGGTGATTTTTCCATTGTGAGTCACTAATACAATAACATCTTTTGGAGTAGTTTCACTGGAAATGATCAAACTAGATAGAGCTTCTATCATAGCCTTTTTATACTATTGAGAGGTGATAAGTAGTTCCTATACATTGATTTAAGCTTGTACCTTCTTCAACTACTTTACAATGGGATTGTCTTCCTCTCTCTTTCATGATAAGTTCATCTTTCCCCTTTTTAACCCTTGGTTCCTTGGGAGCTTCTTTATCAGGATAGAATTTCCCATTACAAGTGACATGGTTCATTTGTTCTCTTTTCTTTTCTTCATCACTCTTCTCCCATAACTGAATCATTCTCCTTCTTCACACTTCTTTTATTTCCTCATCTGAGTTTTCCTAGGGATTGATGGTACATATAGTTGGGACTTTAGTCATGAGCTACTTAATAGTGGTAATAATAAATTCCTTATGATCCTAAAATCAATCATAAAAGTATCTTGATTTAAGAGAGGAACATTACGATAGTTTGGGAGAGAGTTCCATCGGATGATAAGCCTTCAAGAGTTTGGTGGAATGATTGTCATATTATCAATAAGGTTCTGAATCTCATGTCTCAGTCTACAATAGTCATTAGTGTTATGATCCGCTCCTCGCTGAAAAACACAGTAAGCATTCACGTCATACCCATTAGTAGTGGACTAGGAGGCGATTTTGGTGCTAAAGGCTTCAACACCCCTTTTTTCTATTACCTCTCAAATGCCTGGATAAAGGCATCCCCAAATTTGTAAATTATCTAGGCACTCTTACTGTATTAACATCGAACATTTTGTTCCCTTTTACTTGAGGCTAAGACGAGGTGCTTCTTTTCCCCCCTACTACCTTTTTTACTTAGATTCTATCTCTTCAGCATGCAAACTGGCTTCTTGCAAATCCTTAAACTTCCTTACCAATATTCCTTTAATTCTAGTATCGATTCTAGGTAAAGACCCTTTCACAATCATTTTAACTTGTTGTCTCTCTATGGGCCTTATAGTTGCTTCTAAGGTTGTCTTCTTCCATCTCCTACTATAATCATTGAAGCTCTCACCAATCTTTTGCTTTAAGGATTTTAAGTCTTACAGTGTGACCTTTAAATTTGAATTACAAGCATAGTTTTTTTTTCAAAAGCCTCTATCAGCTCCTTTCAGTCCTCCCTAGCAGTCTTCAGTTGGTTAAGGTGCCATGTTTTAACAAACCCTTCCAATGTCAACTTAAAAAGCTCTAACATTATATCAATCGGTACCTAGATGCTTTCATGACTAACACATGCAAACGAACATGGTTGTTTGCATTTTGGGTTCTTGTAAACTTTGGTAGCTCATGCATGTGAAAATGAACTAGTAGTTTCTCAGGTTTATAAGCAAGCAGTTCTTCAATGTTTGTTCCCTTCTCTAAACGTTTAGCACCTAGAGCTTTCTATATTTTCTCCAGTTGTTTTGCAAAGTCATCAAATCGAGTACTTTCTTTCACTCTTTGTGTAGACTTATCAAGGGCAATAATGGCATTACTACGTCCTTAGCATTTTATTCTCATCCCAACTAAATCATCATCAATCACTACAAGTTGAAGGGGGGTTCCATGGGTATTTTCCCCTTCAACTCTACCAGTAACTATACCTCTTTTATTCAAGATCTTATTAACCTATTTGTTTCCTTCTTCAGCAATCCTCTTTTCCATCTTGTGATTGAAGTCGACCATCAACCTCTCCAAAACTTCGAGTGGTATATTTAGTTTTATGCAGGACTAGTCTTTTCACTCAAGCTCGACATCTTATTTTCCTAGCGAGTTGGTTGCCTCTTCTTTTCCACAAGTGTTTGGATGGAGCTATGATGGTTGCAAGATAAGGGTTATCAGTATAATGCACAAATAAATAATTAATGCATGTATGCATGATATGCACATGTCATTTTGTACAAGATCCTTCCAACCTTATTCCTCCCACACATGAAGTCTAATAGCTTTTTTTTATGTAGTGTTTCTTTTTTACCAATGAGGGGTAGAGAATGCATGCGATCACCTTGGACTAAGAAGAGCTGAAGTCTCAACTGAACAGATACAAAAGACCTAACCAAATAGGAACTTCGTTACATTAGTTAGAAAAGCATATACATGAAATGTGAAAGGATCCCTTTATAAGGTAAGAGGGATATTTACACAAAGATCCTATATAAGGCGGGGAACGAGGAATACATAAATATTTATATATGGGAAATATTTACATCGAAGGGGATGGGGTTAGATTTACACTTACATTAAGAATACCTAACCATGTTCTTTGAGGACTTTCACTCTCCTATGAAGAAATGTAAATAAGTGGGGTACCCTATTTCAAGGTATTAATGGCTCTTACATGCATTTAATAGTTGAAATGTTTATTATAGTTAATGGCTTACATAAGCTTGGGGGTGATTGTTGTCATCCCCCAGTCGATATTCCCGAAGGTACTAGGCTCATGAGTGATGAATCCTCCTCACAATCTCCTAAGCCCGAATGCAGCTTAGGTCTTAAGTTTAGAGAACCATCAATTTATCTAAAGGCACTTAGTGTTTATGATGAAGTATGGAGGCTACATGAATACAGTGGATTACTCAACAATAAGATTATAATATTAAAAGTGAACTAGAGATCAAACATGAGGTCAATTTTGGGTCTCCATTGGAGTTGCCACTATGAACACCTCCAGTTTCACAGTTGCACTCGAATAAGTAAAATCTTGCTTACAGCTCTTACTTTGTATCAATCATTAAGGAATCAAAAGGATAGATGCCATACTTTGGTAATAACCCCTAATCGTGGCACATGATTAGACCAATGAGGGGTAATCTTAGTCTTTGCACAATTTCAAAGCCCTTAGACCAAAATGGTGGTCATTGGGGAAACAAAAGTGAGATAATACCTAGGTACTACCCTTAGAGAATATGGAGTCACCACCTAACCTTGGTCAGGACAAGAACTCAGAGAAGACAAAATTTAAACCTAACCTAAGTCAGTTAGAAGGTCCATTTCATCTTCACCCCATTAGAGATTGGGTTAGAAAATTAGGTATAGCTTGGGAAAGGGTTAGGCACCCCAAACTATCTAAATATTGGGATCTAGCCTTCAGGCATCTTTGGTTCACTTTTAAGATTTTAGCCACGTTATTGATTAATCCAATTATTGCACCTAAGCATACATCTAAATACATCTCATTTCAACAAATCAAGTCATTAATTCAAAAGGGGAGAAGGATCATGCATCATGGTATAAGGTCTTAACGTGCATAATCATCGATTCACACACATAATCATCCATAATGAGGAAGGGGTCATGTAACATGGAATAGGTTTTAACATGCATTTCATCCATCCACACATAAATGTAACCATGCATGATCATATAATCCATATGGAAAAGTGATTAAGAACAAGTTCATGGTCTAATCCCGAGTAACTACCTACACCCAAAAAAAGAAATAAGTTAGTGATGAGTCAAGTTAAAAATAAACAAATAAAATGAACATAAACTAAGTAAAGAAAGGCAAACAAGGTTTGTGGTGGTCACTATACCATAATTTTATAGTCAAAGCACCTAACATGTGACTAAATTCATGATCATCGCATTTCACTATCACAAACCAAAATATACAGTTTGCAATACACATGTACAAATGCATGAATCATGGATAAAAGAAAGAGAATGAACATATACACACACAATGTTAGGCATTTGGAGGGCATCAGATAGCTTTAAGGCAAAGATTCACCTAAATGAAATCCTAGGGTTATTGAACCCTCCCTCATCTTGCTTATAAAAAGATGAAACATTTAAGGTAGAACCTAACATTGCAGAAGTTAGAATGCTCACATCAAAGTAAGAAATTAAATAATCAAAAATACTATTCATATGACTACGCATGAAATCTTACCCAAAGAGAACTATTAAGGTCAAGGAAAACTTAAGTTTCTCACTTGCTCATTGACTCAAAGTGTTAAAAATATAACCAAAACATAAATTTAAGACTAGAGGAACAAAACAACAACAAAGGCATTTTAAGAAAAAAAATAAAGAAAATCATTTAGAAAACTAATAAAACTCCTTTTTTGAAATGAATAGAGGTCCTAGACCTTACTTTATTCTATCACTGGAGTCACCCAACATCCCAAAAGATAACCCTCCACAAAAGTAAGAAATCCAATAACAAGAAAATGAAGAAGATCTTTTATTGTGTTACAGGGAACTTGGGTTATACAACTATGAATAAGGGTCATACAGCCCAGAAATAGGGTTGTACAGCTTACCAATAAGGTTTTACAACCCTTATGTTTTGGGTTTTGAAAATAAAATATGAGAAAGAAAATGGAGAGAATAAGAATGAGAAAGGAAGTCCAGGTTATGTTTTTGTGATGTCTTTAACATCAATAGCACATGATAAGTTTAATATCCTCCAAGAATGCTTAGAGGAATGCACAATGTAAAGATGAAGACCTAGTTTTACCTTAGAGTAAGTGGGGTGAGGTTAAAGTTTTGGTTTGTTATTTGCGAGGGTGCTTAAGATAGTTACTTTAAGGTTTTCAAGATTCCTTCTTCTCTTAAAATGAAAGGTTATTTATAAGTGTTGGATGGGTGCACAGTGTCAAAAATAGTTTTGATTGCACCATGGATTCATCCAATCACAAAGAAGGAGAGTGTTGTACTAGAATTAGGGTTTGCATGTAGATTGTACAGCCAAAAGTGGGTTGTGCATCCCTTTGTAAAGGTTGCACATCCTTATTATAAAAAGGAAGAACCAATTCCAGAACATTCCAAAGATTAAGGTTTAGGGAGGGTTGTACAGCCTTACATAAAGTTGTATAACCTTCCTTTAGGGTTGTACAACCCATCAAGCATGGTCGGTAGCCTTAGTCTATGTATAAGTTTCGTCTTTGGGCTTTTTCAAGGTTTCTAGAGCCTTTAATCTCTCCATTTGACAATTCCCTTCGCATCTTATGGAATGAATTTAGTGACTTTTATCATCGAATTTGCATCTTGAGACCTAAAATCTGATACTTATATAATGATCTTAAGTTGGAGTAGTTGTAGTATTGCTGGAATTGCCCTTATCGATGTTGCTTTCTTTAGTCATACTTTTTTTCTCTTTAAATGTGTGAATATAACATATTATCAAAACAAATACAATAAATATAACATATAATAAATCATCCAACAATTATAAAGCAACATTTAATAAATCAAAAATTCAATTAAAGTACTTATTGAGACTGAGGGATGTGAATTTGTATACCTTCTTTTGTTGTGTCTTGATTCATCACATTGTGTACACCGCATATGCGCCAATCCTTTCTTGGACACCCTTGTTTTATATAGCTAAGTTGTTTTTTCAAGTTCCTTAGACTTTTTTCTACTAGTTGTTTGCTTCCTTCCACTTCTATTTTTTAATAGGTTAGCGAGCTATGAAAGGCATTATGCCTTCTATCCTAGGCCATGATTCATAACCATTGATAGGGTTAATGTATTAGTTATACATTGTTATATAAATCTCCATATGATAGCACTTCACATAATCCTTTCGGAGCTCATCTTTCTCCTAAATACATGTAATAGCATGCCCATAAGGTATACCATTCAATTGACGCCTTCTATAAGTATAAGTATTTCTAACCATATCTATAACAAACTATTCTCCCTCCTAACAACTTGTACTCTTAGCGCACCATTAAATTAGGTATGTAACAACAAGCACGCTTTTATTCTCGTCTAGCTTCTTTTAGATTTAGGAACACAATTTTGCTTTGTCATGCTTTTTCATGTATTCTCTTTTCTTAAAGAGTCTTCTTTTAATCTCAGTCCTAATAGTCTCTAACATAGTGATAATAAGTTTATCCCTAGCATCTAATATGTATTTTTTGAAGCATTTATATAGATTATTAGTCAACATATTAGATTTGGGTTCTATGAAAAAAAATCCTTACTCTAATACTCATAAGGCCTCTCTTTAAGCCACTCTCTTGCATCAATTTGTCTTCAATATTCTTCATGGATTTATCCAACTTAGCCATGTAAGGAGCCCTAAATGCAACCCACAATAAGTCTTTGAACTCTTTACCCCTAAAAGGTGCCCTATAATTGGTTTACAAATGTCTAATACACCTTTTTTATGCTCTAAATGTGGAAACATCTATTTAATAACACTTACCAATCCTTAACACAAAAATAATAAACAAAAATAGTCAATAATGAAGAAAATCGAATGTTAGTCAAATAATTTATCTTTTGTATGCCATACATGAAGGCAATGTGATGGTTATTGTTGATTTCCAAGTCTTCCTTAAATATTGTTAAAAACCACTCCTATGTATCCCTACACTCAAACTTAACAACAACCCATGTCATGAGGAAAATGTAATTGTTAGGGTTTATTGCAACTATTGATAATAGTTAACTCTTTTAAAAGCAACCATCCAAATAAAATAAAGGCCTACATGTTGCGTTAAATGCCAACTTCAAAGGTGCCAAATAGATATAAACATATTCAAACCTTGGGACCTTTTCCTTAAACTCAATTATACTTTCGAGATTGGTGTTTATTAGTTCAAGCCTATAGTTATGTAGCCTTGAGTATTGCTCAACCTCATCCCTATGGATTAATTTGAATGCAATATCTTTTGCACTCCAAGCCTTCATATTGCCTATTATGTATCCAAGATCACTTTTAACCTCATCAACCAAACTAGAAATTGTCCATATGCCATAAGTATGAATGAAATTCCCTGACTTAATTTGAAAAGTGCAATATATAAGATCTTTCCTATTAATAAATTAGCTATGAGGACATCATTTGCCTTTATAGCACCTTATTTTAGAAACCAAACTTAGAATCTGTGTTTGATTCCATAACTCCTAACAACATATTTAAATTCATGTTTATTTTTAAACAACATTCCCAACTTTAATGTGGATCTTTCATATCTCTTTCTACATTAAAGTTTGGAGACCTAACTTTATCCTCATCATTAGAATCACTTTCAGTTATTAACTCTTCTTTTAGTTAATAATCAAAGTTGTCATCATTTGTTTCAATCCTTATCTTAGCATTCATAGCTCACACTTCAACCCTAATTCCCACTCCTTTTAGGCCTTCCCCCATTACCATTATGTTTAGCCTACGTCTAACCTCATTAAGTATATTAACTACATTCTCATCTCCATCCTCCATGTGATAATCTAAGTCATACATATCATTGTCATTCTCAGCAAGTACTTTAGTTACTATCCTTATCTATTCTCAACATCATTGGCCACATTATCTTTTTCATCCCCATCCTCAGTATGTACTTCCACTGTAAGCCTAGTGTGTACTTTAAATGCAGGCTCTTCAATCATATGAGCTTGAGTATTAACTTCAATTGTAAGGTCTTCATTCATTAGAGGCTAAGAATCAGTTTAACTTTAAGCTCTTTAGTCATTGAAGTTGTTGTCCCTAGGCACCAAGAAGGGGGGTTGAATTGGTGGATAAAAATTTTAAAACAAAGATGAAGAGAAGAAGAAAGAACAATGAAGACACAAGGATTTTATAGTGGTTCGGGCAAAACTAACCCTACGTCCACTCCCCAATCACTCAATTGGGTATTTCACTAAATCAATGGTGTTTTCAAGCTCACA
>CATIWR010580295.1:0-23221 GCA_949677035.1 Omphalea diandra | reverse complement strand
ATATTTTTGCTTCATACTTCTTCTTATGCTCCTTAATAATTTATGCCTTAACTTTCCCTTTAATTATATTTTGTCTTATCTAACCTTTTTGATCTTGCTAAAAGGGGAGAGATAAGATAAGATAAAATACGAGTGAAAAATTATCCAAAGGAGAGAACACTAATTAATGGGGAGTGAGTGCATAAGTTGAGGGGAAACAACTAAGAAGTAACTTAACTTCACACTTAGAAATCTTTGCTAAGCATCTTAAGTGATCATCAATTCTAAGTATGATTGAATTTTACTTTTTTACACTTATTGTTTTACTTTGGACCAATCCAAGTTGTCAAAAATAAAAAGGGGAAGATTGTTCGACTAGGATGGTTAATCCTAAGTCTAGAACCTCTTTTGATCTTGACAAAGGAGATTGATCATCACTAATATTTCAAACATTGATTTTGCAGAAATAGATAAATCTCTCAAGAAGAGATGGAAAGAGTTGTTAAACTCTAAAGTAACATGTAACTCGCGTCCACAATTGAAGATTCGCGACCACGACTCATGTTAAATCATACTGAAAATTAGGCAAGTGAAATCGCGGAGCCATTCTAGATCGTGATTCACTCAAAAGAAGGAGTCCAAAAATGCCAGACGAATTTGCGGTGTGTGTCACGCCTCAGTCCCAACCGTGAATTTTAAAGTAACTCAAGATGGCAGCAAATCCACAACCAAAGCATGACAAGTGTCCCAAGAGGCCGTTGGAAGACAAAAATTGTGAAGGCTATGAGTTGGTAGTGACCGCAGTTTGTAAAATGGAGAATGCAAGTTCTAGCAGACAAATTTGCGTCCTGCACAAAGTAATTCACAACCGCTACTTTTATTTAGCAATTGAAAGGCAAAAACTATATTTTCCTAGTGAACTAATGAGAAGCTACCACGTATACTAGCCATTAGATACAAATGAGATTTTTTGCCATAATTTTTGGCTCACGTATGAAAATTCAGAATTCGCGACTGCGAAAGAGTAGTCGTTACCACGAAAGAGCAGTAGCGACCACAAATAAAGCCTGTCAAGCATTTAATGCAAAATCTGTATAGCACACTTTGAAGATTTTGTACCAGTTTTATTGCAACGTCTCTTTGGTGGGTAAAAGCTATAAATACCTCACCAAACATATGTAAATGTAAGAGAATTCATTAATTTCTAACCTAAACTCTTGCAATTTTGCTACTCAATCTTTTCTCTTCTTTAATTGATTGTTTGGTGTGAGCATAAACACCATTTGTAAAGGTTGAAGTGTTAGCCTGTTAAAACACTCTAGAGAGGTTGTTGTGTGAACCTGAAAAACACAAGTGTAAAGGTTATTGTGTGAGCCTCTAAAACATAAGTATAAAGGTTATTGTGTAAGCCTTAGAAAACATAAATTTAAAAGTTTGGTGTGAGCTTGGAAACACCATTGATAGTTAGTGGAATACCCAATTACTGATAATTGGGGCATGGACATAGGGTCGATTATACCCGAACCACTATAAATCATGTGTCTTCATTTCTCTTCTACTCTTCTATTTTTAATTTTCTCACACCAATTCAACCCCCCTTCTTAGTGCTAAGGGCCAATAAATATATTAGTAGGTTTATCATAAGACTCATCTCGATATATGAACCCATCTTTAAGCTTTTAAGGAAAGACTAGTCAGTGGTTTGGAATGATCAATATCATTAGGTTAAAAAGTTAAAAAAGTACTTATCCAACCTACCAATTTTAGGACCATCAAAGTTAGGAAAGCCATTGGTTTTATATTTGATATTAAAGGATAGGTTTGAAGAGGTAATGCTAACATAAGATGATGGTGAGAGTAACGAGCATATGATGTGTTATCTTAGTAAGAATTTGCTCTCTTACAAGGAAAAATACAATCAGATTGAGAAGACATGTTTGGTGATGATTTGGACCATTAGGAAGCTATGACACTACTTTCAATCTTATTTGATAGAGGTAGTCTTTAAAATGGACCTAGTTAAGTACTTGTATAAAGTGCCATCCTTGGTTGGGAGATTGGGAAAGTGGTTGATACTTCTCACCAAGTTTGACATTAAGTATGCGATGAAGAAGAGATTAAAGGAAAAGCAATTGTTGAATACCTAGTGCAATAACCGATTATATAAGAAGAGCAAGAATCCCCTTAATTCTTTGATGAAATTATAAGGGTCATAGAAACTTAAATTAGAAGATGTACTTTGATAGAATAGTGAATAAAAAGGAGTAAGAGTTACGGTGATTCTTGTTTACCCAAAAAAAAGTTGTTAATGATGGCTAAGAAGTTTGAATTTAGAATAACTAACGATATGACAGAGTATGAGGCATGCACATTTTGAATTGGATTCATTGATTCAGATGAATGTGAAGGCAGTAAAACTATTAAAGACTCTTTGTTAGTCGTTTCCCAAGAAAATGAGGAAAAGAAGTTGAAGGAGGAATAATTGAAATCATACTCAACTGTTCTCACCTACAACTCATTTTTATTACAAGTATAAGTCCTCTCTAGAGCTATGATGAGGTCTACCAAATGCTCGGTCTAGGCCTAAGAAATCTAAACAACGATATTGTTAGGTCAAAAAAGTATATAATAATGAAAGCAGCGACATAAATAAAGAAAAGTTAAGAAAACTCATATGAGCGACACTTAAAGGGGCAAAGGAATAGGAAGACTGCATGAGCTCCAAAGTCAGTAGCATACCAGTAATAGTGGAGTAACAAGATTCCACCATGTTGTTAAGAAAATGATCTAGCTCCCCCACTATCACTACCTTGAGCCTAACTAGCTCTGAAGTTTATGTCCACTAATGGCTCTTCTCTATAGGTAGTGGTTAGAACAACACCTTAAACCTCACCATTGTACCCTATGCTCCATATGGAAGCAAGGTCCTTATATGCTCGTCGAGCTAACAAAATGATTAGAGATGCACCTGTAACATAGGAATAACTTTAAGAAGTAAGGCCTTCATCCATCTTGATAGCTACCATACTCGCCAATAACTCCTCTTTATGCTATCCTACCAAGGCAAGGTCGAGAGCAATGCCAGTCATGTCTACACCACAAAACATATGGGTAGGAGGCTCTTAGGGCATCAAATACCTGTTAAGGCCCTTTTTTCATAGGAATGTATGCTCTTTAAGGTACCGCTCCCTAATGGAAGGGTTTATAAGGAGCCGACACTCGTAAAAACACCCATTTACCTTTATCAAATTGGCACTCCACATGTTTGAAGGCTCTCACCAGCTATGTTGAAGCTACATGTAATAATAACAAACACATGGGAAGTATCCTGACTATCACAAGCATTATAAGAACTAACTAACTGATTGTGTGTAGGAATACATACCTAATCCCATCAAAGCTTATTTAAATGAGTCTACCAAATTTCCATTGCCTTCTCTGAGTGTTTGCCATTGCTCTAATGTTAGAATTGAGGGTAGTAGACGCCCATGTCTAGTGGAGAGTTACCACTCTATCAAGCCTAACTCAATGGCCCTTACTTGCTAAGAGAAAACTGTTAGATGATGTAAGAAATATACATATGAATAGGAAAAGAAAATAACAAATACAAATGATGTATAGTTCAAGGACTTGCCAAGCATCATTTAGGTATGACAAACCATGACAACATTAATCAAGAAATTTACGATTCATTAAGGCAGACCTCAAATCAAAGTGCCCCATAAGCCTTCGATCCTCCAATGAAGGTAATGGGTAGATCTCAATCGTGTCCCTTAGAGTGGAGATAAGTGTGTTTGATAGATCATATAGGAGGAAACTACATGTTACGTGGTTAATTACCTCAATAGTGATATCCTCCATAAGCTTTAAAGCATCTCATAAGGATGTTAAAATAAATGAAGGTGTTTTTCCTTTTAAATTATAGATGGACTCTAGCAGGCTCTAAATATAGTCTCATTACAGCATCTTGATGTAGGCACCCACATCAGTAAAAAGAGGTAAGCTCAGGTAATAGGTGCTCGTCGTACACGTGAAGTCAACCAAAGTGAGAGTAGTCTCACTCATTTGAGAGAGGTGAAAGCTACGAGTCATGTCCATCCAACACTCCATGAAGCTCTACATCATCATACTGTCAAGGTGATCAGATTGTAGACCCGTTACAACAACCTTTGAAACTAGGTGGTAATGGGGTAACAGGCCTGTCAACCTTCATGAAGGTTGTATCACCTTGAGGAATAATAAGCAACACAAAATAAATATAAGTAAAAGCACAAGGATCATTATAGCATAAATAATAATAATCCTAAGAGAATAAGCAAGTACAATAATGGAGAATTACAAATTATAGTCCATTATTTTCAAAATCACACAGGTAAAGTTCTATGAGTCATATAAAGATATTACAAGATTATATAATTCTTAGGAATGATAATGCATTTTAAGAGCACAAAGGTTTATATTCTATAAGCTAAAATTATTTTAAAGATAATCTAAGTGTTCATGTGTAGGCATGGGAAATTGAGAATAAATTGATAAGGGCAATAATGGAAACTAAAAGAGTAAATGAAAAAGAAGTTCGCCTCACTTGAAGCTTCACCAAATAAATGACAAAGAGGATCATACACCAATGGAACTATAAGCCCTAACTTAAGACTTGGGAAAGGTCTTGGGGTTATGTACCTTAAGGAAGAGGCTGAAGTAAACTTGTGGTTGGCAATCATAGTTACCAATTTATCAATCAAGAAGTAGTCACCCCTAAGAAGGTAGACATAACATCATGGAAGTTGAAAGCGAAGACATCATCATGAGTCATGACATTATAAAATGAAGAAGAAAAAGCATAAAATCCAAAAAGAAAATTAAAAGAAAAGACAAAAATGAAGAATTGGTGAAAATAAAGTGTTTTGGTTGTTTAGTGGTATATATAGGGCCAAGTTGTTTATATAGGCAACTACCTTGTCTATGTAGATAATTAAAGGGCCTCTCTATATTTTTGTAATGTTGCCCCAATACTCCTTTGCACCTTCTATTAATTGTCTGTATAGACAACATATGCAATAGAAAAAAAAAAGAAAGAGAAAGAAAAAAGAGAAAAGAAAGAGAAAAGAAAAAGGAAAAAAAAAGGAGGAGGAAAGAAAAAAAGGGAAAAAGGAGAAATTGATAATGCAAAAAGGCACCACTCAATAGTAATTACAGTAAAAAACTAGTAGGACTAAATAGTGTGCCTTAAGACACTACCAAAGGAGGAACCAATAAAATCTAGAATGATTCGACACAATAAATTTGGAAGAGAACTAAAAGGAGAAAACATGAGAAAATAGGAAGAAGGGATACAATGCTAAGAAGTTGAAAAAGATATTTTATAAAGACAAAAACTAGTAGTGGATAAGAACCAAAGTATCAAGCTAAGGAAGCATAATTGAAGCACAAATTCATTCTAGTACTTGCCAAAGGACTATTGGAAAACAAATTCAACCCATAGTACCTATTAAAGAATTATTAAGAAAATAACTTATCCCAATACTTGCTAGAAGAGCTGCTAAAATACAAACTCAATGCTAGTACCTAGTTGTAGAGGGCTATTGGAGGATGAATGCAACTTTGGTACCTGCAAAAAAGCTATCAAGAGCCTTAGGACCTACCAGAGAGTTATTAAGGAGATAACTTATACCAGTTCCTGCTAGAGGGTTACTAGAGGATAAATACAATCTCGGTAAATGTTAGGAAGATGTTGAGAACCTTAGTACTTATTAAAGAGATGCAAAAGAGATAACTTATCCTAGCACTTACTAGACAACTGCTAGAGGATAAATACAACCTTGTTATTTGCTAAAAATTTTCCAAAAGCCTTAGTACCTATTAAAGAGCTACTAAAGAAATGATACTTTCCAAGACCTGTTCGAGGGTTGTTAGAGGACCACATTCAATTTGGTACCTATTGTTGAGCTGATAAGAACCTGAGCACCTACTAAAAGAGCTGCTAAGAAAATCACATCCTTGCATACCCTTTTATAGTATTACATTTATGTTGAAGGCTTTGTTATGTCTTGTATAATGGTCATTAATCAAATGTTATTTCCTAAGTCCCACAAAATAGGGTAAATTGTGAGCGTTGGATTTTGAATTACGAGAATACAAGTTCAATGATGAGAAACTTATTGGATCCATTCCTAAAATGGAGGAAGAAATGATGCCTAAAAAGGAGCAAAAGCTTAACATAAACCTTAAATCAAATCTACCTCCCAAACTTTTAAAACTAAGAGGGATTAAAGGAGTGGTTTGTGCAGCCAACTTAATTGGTTATATGGCTAGCATGAGTGGTCTGTAGATATAGTTAATAGTCTATATAAATAACTTTAAAAGGTCCAATAACAATAAGATTATAGAACAATAACCAACTAAGCCTAGATGGTTGTATGGACAACCTATGGTTTGTATAAATAACCTTGGTCTATGCAAACAACTTCTAAATCGTAAATTCAAAAAGATACATTGAAATTTTATACAAAGAGTGAAAAAGAGGAAGGGATAGGGTGTAATCCATGTCATAGGGTATAACTGCACCCTTTTTCTTCTATTAATACCCACGATTTGAAGGGGAGAAGAGGCTGAAAAAAACATATGAAAAGCCTACTAAATTAAAAACTCAATCTTAGAAAGCCTTCTTTTATAAAAAAAAACTAAAGAATCCTAACACTAGCTAAACAGATTCAAGGTAAAACCAAACCTAGCCCTTTTTATCATTATTTTCTTTACACTTCTATAAAGATTCTTACACTTCTAATGCTTTTAAGGGTCAATAGCTAACCTTTAGGCCATACTAGGCATTTGTTCCTCCTTTCCCATCTTCTTCTACATTATTTTTCCCTCTCTTCAAATTTTATTTGAAACAAACTTAGTGTGCATTATTTGCATGCTAGACATCTCATTGTTAAACACTATTTGCATGCATTATTCATAATGTGCATTATTCTTGATTTCTCCTAAGGTTTTTATTTTCTTTTTCTTTTCTTGAGCTTAATAGTGGATGGAATAACATAGGTTGCAATAGTCAATGACCCTCATCCACCATGTTTTGGCTACTTATCACATATGGACAAGATTTAGGGGGTGATTTACATGTTTCATATTGTACTTGTATTGTTTTGCCTCTTCAAGCATGTGAGGTCTAAGATTACATTCAACCTCAGTATGAGTCAGAATTAATAAGAAAAGAAAGTTAATTGGACATACACTGCATAATAATTTTTATTAAAAAAGCATTTGAGCTGTAGACTACACAATGGAAGATAACTCTCCCCAACACTAGCAATGATTGCCTAAAAATGTTACCAAATTTTGCGCCACAAATAATCTAGAAAAGAAAAATACACATGCCTCCATCGTCGGTTAAACAACAAAGGAGCAATTATACACCAAAAGCCCACCACGAATCCAACTGGTAAGCTCACAAAGAACCCATCAACTTCAAGGCCTTTGTCGTCTTTCCCATTGCCATTGACAACAGTAGTGTTGACTGTATCTTCACTACAATTCTTGATGAGTGGAGGTCCACAAAGTCCTTCATTGCCTTGGAAGCTGGATATATCAAAACTTTGTAACTGGGTGCCTAAAGGAATTCTTCCACTCAAATTGTTGTTGGATAGATTCAAGTGACTCAAAAATGTCAAACTTGACAAACTTTGAGGAATCCTACCAGACAATTGATTTTGAGAGAAGTCCAAAGATTCTAGTGAGCCCATCGAACCAATATCATTAGGAATTCTCCCACTCAACAAATTTTGTGACAAGTTCAAAAACTGTATTTCTTTAAGCTTTGTTATCTCTGCAGGAACTTCTCCATATAATTCATTATTGGAAAGGTCTATGCCTCTAACCAGCTTAAGAATAGTGCTATATTCAATCATTTTCCCTTTTGTAACAACAAAGGCATTCTCAAGAACTTGGGATCCATTAATATATATGTAAATTTGACTGCTGTAATCATTCCTTGTTGACATGGCTGTGAAATTACTTATACAGCTTGGTATAGTCCCATGGAGATGGTTATAAGCAATGTCCAGAACTTGTAACGAAGTTAGATAACAAAGTTCCTCAGGTATGTGACCATGAAACATGTTTGAGCGGAGACTCAGAATAACCAGGCCAGAAAATATTTCACCCATCCATGTTGGAACATTTCCCTCCAATTTATTTTCAGCAAAATCAATTGTCACCAATTGTGAACATCGTCTAAGAGAAATCGGTATTTCACCCACAAGGCTGTTATTCCGTAGGTGCAACGACTCCAGGAGTTCCAAATTTCCTATCGATTGAGGAATGTTTCCAGTAAAGTTGTTGTTGCTTAAATCTATGACAGTCAACATTGTCCAATTCATCCAACAGTCTGGTATCTCTCCAGCCAATAAATTATGATCTAAGTTCAGAACTTTCATGGGCTTCAGTTCGGGCTTCTTGTGACAAAGAAAGTTGGATATGGACCCCAAAAAGGAATTATTAGAAAGGAATAGGCCCGTCACATAAGAAAAGATGGAAGGTAATGCACCCCAAAAATTGTTAGAACTCAAGTCAATGAATGAGTAGCTAGAAGTAAACTCAACTGTGTTAGGAATGTATCCGTGTATCTGGTTGCAAGAGAGATTTAAGTAATTAAATGGAGAAAAGTTCCAAAACCAATAGGGAACAGTACCCGAAATTCCTGAGTTGGATAAATCCAGACCTTGTAAATGCTTTAATGACTGAAGCCACCTGGGAAATCCTGGCCCAACAACGCAATGTGCTAAATATAAATTTTGGAGTTGAAGAGGAGGAATCCAATCCACACCAACTTTGAATGTGAATTGGTTTCCAGAAGCATAAAACTCCTTTAATTTTGTGAGGTTTGCAAAGTGAATTTCTGAAACATCGCCCCTTAAGGAATTGTAAGAAATATCCACAGCATCTAAGTTCGCGAGCCCCCCAAAAGATAATGGAAGCGTTCCATTCAGTTTGTTATTGTTAAGGTCTAGATATTTTAAGGACTTCATTTCTCCTAAAGATGTTGGGATTGGACCGGATATTGCATTAAATGATAGATCAAGGAAGGCCATATTTTTAAAATTGCCAAGATAATTGGTCAAATGACCGTTTAGTTGACAATAAGATAAGTCTAGTGACTCTAGCCTACCTGAAACACAACCAGATAGAATGTCGATGATCTGATTTATGTCTTGGTTCAGCTCAACTCTTGACAAATAAAGTGACCTCAAATTGCAGAGTTTTTCGAATGATAATGGAATTCCCCCTTCAAATTCAAGTTGAGTAAAAGTTGTTAAGTCAAGGCTAATCAGAGATGTCAAGTTTCCAATGGCACTTGGAATTTTCCCTTGTAATAGATTTCTGCGAAGGTTGAGGAGTTCAAGATGACTAAGACCATATATGAAGCTGGGTATTGAAGAACTAAAACCATTGTTGGCAAGATTAAGTTCCCTGAGTGAAGTCATGTTCTGGAGATAACCAGGAATTGGACCAAAAAAGAAATTAGAAGCAAGATTGAGAGAAATCAGAGTTTTAAGGCGGAAAACCCAACTGACATCTGAAGATCTGTGGAAACCATTAGCTGACAAATCAACAGTGGCTAACAACGAAAAGTTAACATTAAGGAGAGAAGGAACAGGTTTTAATTCACAGCTTGATAAGCGTAACTCCACCAAAGATGGGAGTGAATTCAACACCTGAAGCCAATCAGAGACTTTGCTCAGGTTTACCTTGCTCAGATCAATAAATTCTAGAAAAGCAAGGCTTTGTAGCCAATGCAAATTGTCCGAGTATAAACCATTATTATAGTGAAGATCAAGACATAGCAAATTTGAAAGATTACCAAGCTGTTGAGGAATCATTCCGCTAAATCCAGCATTAGAGAGGTTAAGGGTTCTTAAACTCCCTAAAGAGCCAAGGAACTTCGGGATTTGAATTCCTTCAAAATTATTGTTGCTCAGGTCAAGGTAATTCAAATGCTTCAAGTTGAGCAAAGATTGACTAATGTTACCTCCGAATGTCGACCTCTCCCAATATTCTTCATAGTCACCAGAGTCATTAAGGGTTACAAACTGTTCCTCAGAAAGACTTGCGAGATGAAGCTCGAGCACATGGCTGGTGAAGTGATCACAAATTACTCCAGACCATCTACAACAATCTGTATGATCACCCCAAGATGCAAGCCGGTTAGAACGATCTGTAAGCTCGCTCTTAAACTTCAAAAGAGCCTTTCTCTCACTTTGAATACAACCGGTATTGAAGCTTGAGTTTCCATGACAGAGACCAACGCTAACAAGAGTTGCTGCAAAGAGAAACAGAATTAGGAAAGCAGGTGTAATAGTAAAAGCATTCATTGACTTTTTCATGATCATGCAATACTGCTAATAAAGATGAAACTGAAGAGTAATAGGGTGGAAAAGCTTTCTAAGTTTGCGTGCTATTTATAATGTTTTCACTTCTATGCCCCAGACGATATTTGTGTAGACGTTTCAAAAACCATTCATAATAGTCCTTTTTTTTTTTTTTTACACAGCAAGAATGGTTAAGTACGTTTGTAAGAGTCACGTTGGATTAATAGTCAGTAAGAAACAGAAATGATTTTTAACTACAAAAACACCTACAGCTTTTTTATAGATTTGAAATGAGACATCACATTTAACTACTAGAATAACACATCATTTGCAGTCTCATTGTTATATACCGAGAGAATCATACATATATATGCATACATGCTTCAAAACTTCTTTTTTACCTCTATCTCTTCTACGTATCAAATCGTTTGTTTTCTTTTTTTGTTGAGAAAAAATCTCGTTCTTCATATTTGATTCTTTTCTTTTTCTCAATATTTGAAATGAGACATCATATTTTACCACTAGAATAAGACATCATTTGCAGTCTCATTGTTATATACTGAGAGAATCATGCATATATATGCATACATGCTCAAAACTTTTTCTTATCTCTATCTCTTCTACGTATCAAATCGTTTGTTTTCTGTTTTTTTTTTTTTTTTGTTGACAAAAAATCTCGTTCTTCATATTTGATTCTTTTCTTTTTCTCAATATTTGAAATGAGACATCACATTTTACCATTAGAATAAAGCATCATTTGCAGTCTCATTGTTATATACTGAGAGAATCATGCATATATATGCAAACATACTTCAAAACTTCTTTTTTATCTCTATCTCTTCTACGTATCAAATCGTTTATTTTCCTTTTTTGTTAAGAAAAAATGTCATTCTTCATATTTGATTCTTTTCTTTTTCTCAATATTTGAAATGAGACATCACATTTTACCACTAGAATAAGACATCATTTGCAGTGTCATTGTTATATATTGAGAGAATCATGCATATATATGTATATATGCTTCAAAACTTTTTTTTTATCTTTATCTCTTTTACGTATCAAATCGTTTGTTTTCTTTTTTTGTTGGGAAAAAATCTCGTTCTTAATATTTGATTCTTTTCTATTTCTCAATATCTACATCTCTTTGCCATGATAACTACGCAACTTTTTTTTTTTTTCTTTATCATGATTAAACCTGACAAGTTATGGGAGAGAAGCCTAACTGTATTGTGGTTTCTTAACAAGAATAAGTTTTGGGAATGGATTTGGTGGAATTGCTTCTAAAATTGTTTTGATTTGCCACATATATGCGAATTGCCTCGTTCCAAATCTTTATCAAAATTAAGATTTCATTAGTGATTGGTTTAGAGAAATATAAAAAATTGAAATCTCATCCAATGTAAATGACAATTGTATCTACTTTCTCTCCATTGCAGAAGTTTACTGCAGCCATAGCTGTGAAAAGTGGATAAATTATATAAGAAAAAGAGAAGGAGAATACGTGGAGAATATCGCAGAGGTTGATATTATTTATTTATTATGTGTTAACAACCATAACAAGATTTGAGAAAAGCTGAGGAGTTGACCCGAGGAGAGCCGGTCCCCTTTTTTCAACTTATTTTATTTAAAATCATTTATTTTATTTTTTTTCAAGAGAACCATTTAATTTTAAATTTATTTAATAAAAGTTAAGTTGCAAAGTTTTATGCTTTTTTGAAACTAAAAATTAAATTCTCTTTGAATTCTTAAAACAAAATATAATAATTTCAAAATGATATACAATAATATACCAATAATTCAAATGAAATGGGGGTAATTCATCAACTGAAACTAACAACTAACTCAGTTAATTGTCTCTGCATACAAAATTATAAAACAACAATCTCTCACCCAAACATAAATTGCCTGAAAATTGACATGTCCAATATCAATCATTTTCCAAATAAAACTTAAACACGGATACAGTTGTATCACTTCCCCCTTTTTTTTTTTTCTCCCTCCTCAATTGGAGTTTACGCATCCACTAATTTTATTTTGCCGTCAACTAACTCCCACAAACCACATCTCATGTTTCGTGTTACCATCTCTAACCCCACAGCAAACCACATTTCTATAATGACTTCAGAGACTTGGAAAGTGATATTTCGATCGTCTGATTAAGGAAAAAGACAAAATGGGGATGGAAGAGGAGAGGCGATTTGTTGTTGCATATTTAGTGGGTGTTTGAAGTCGTGGACCACTTTTAAGCATGGATACAATAGAACCATATAAGGCTTTAACGGTAAAACATTATTAAGGAATCTAAGACAATGGCAAAAGAAAATTAGGGGGTTTTTCTTTTTTTTTTTTTCTTTTTTTTATGAATTTTCAGCTTTCTTGTTGAATAATTTTTGTTTGACCTAATACAAAATGAACTTGTGTGACCTAAATGCATTTTGATAGCTATGGTCTTTTTTGTCCTTAAATATAGTGTCAAAATGGGGTCATGACGTGTGAACACGATTTTGTCAAATACGAAAAATTAATGGATTATGATGGAACTTAAGTGGATTTGTGTCATAAATAGATCGACCCATTTATGACACAATATGAACACGTCATGTCATGGGTTA
The DNA here is from genome assembly GCA_949677035.1 of Omphalea diandra. Classification (NCBI taxonomy): domain Eukaryota; kingdom Viridiplantae; phylum Streptophyta; class Magnoliopsida; order Malpighiales; family Euphorbiaceae; genus Omphalea; species Omphalea diandra. The sequence goes on along the minus strand of CATIWR010580295.1, from coordinate 10,263 downwards.
ATACACAAACCCATTATAACCCATTTAATTTGTGTCGTGTCAATTTGATATAATTCATTTATAATTTGCATAATTTATGTATAATATTAAGGTTAAAATGGTCATTTGTGTAAAATATATAGATATCTTTTTTATGTATTTATATTTATTGAGAATGATTTAGATGATGTTTATTTGAAATTTTTATGTATTTATATTTATTTGTAAGAATATTTAAATTTTGGTATCGTATTAATCTTTTTTCAAATTTTTTATTGATATTTGTTTTGAATCTTGAAAAAAATATAATTATGGATAATGTTTCAATTGATTTGAGTAAAAATATAAATTATAAATTTATACAAGTTAAACAAATCATGTGGAATTTTGTGGCTCATAATAATCCAATTATGTAAATGGATTACATGTATCATGTTCATGTGACCTATTTAAATTTGTTATCATATTAGGGTTAAGATATCTTGACATTATTAATAAACGAGTCATGTTTGTGTTGACTCTAATCGTGTCATCTGAGTGGGTTGACAGGACACAAACACGACTCGTTAACCCATTTTGACACCCTTACCTAAATGCATGTAGTTTGTGTGAGATAAAGCTACATAAATTCGTTTATTTATATGTTTAAAAGATTATTTTATGTGAAATAGATGTTATTATATGTTGGTTATTTAACCTAAATATAAAATGGGGTTATGTGTATTGTATTGTTGTCTATATATTTGTTGGTATGCCATAACACTGATGTGTGTTATGTTGGTATGATTATTTGTAGAAAAAATTATGGATAACTTTTTTACACTCTGTGTGCATTATGATGGGATTATAAGGAAGCAATCTTACATTGATGGCAAATAACATTTATTAAGTATAATAGCAATTGTATGTCAATGATTTGGTTAGATATAATGTTTACAAAATACATTCACTTACAAAGACATATTCAATATTTTTGGAAAATAAATGTTACAAAGTATAGGAATAGGCTTAAATTGCTTTTTAGTGACAATGATGTATTTGAAATGTGTTTATATGGAATTGATGTTGGGGAAATTTATTTGTATGTTAAGCATCTTTGTCATGAAGATCTCATTGATGTTATGTATCCAATGACTTAAAAGAAACATACATTAATGATTGAATATATAAAAGAGGAATAGATTAGACTTATAATTGGTTAATCTTCAAGTAGTGCAATCAGGAGAAAGCTAGATGTAGTTAAATAACCTAGGAATATCCTTCAACTACCTAGTGTTGATAGTGATGATGTTGTTATTATGGATAGCTTTGTTCTTGAACAACGTCAAATTTCCAATATTGGTATGTCCAATGTTGATGTTGATAATGAGGAAGAAAGGGTTGGGGATAAGGATAAGGTGGTGAAAGAGATGATAATGATGAACAAAATTAAGATGCAAGTGATGGCGGTATGACACAAGGTCAAGATAAAGCTAAGGTTGATGATGAATTTATAGATCTAGATTATGATATACTTGATGAAGATGATGATTTGGTGAATGAAATTGATGAAGTTAAAAAGAAAAACCCAATTGAAAGACCTAAAGGACATGCTGAAAAATGATGACGAGTGGATTAACTGATACTTTGAGGTTTAATGGTATGTTGGATGATGACAATGATAAGGGTGATAAAGATTACTTACCTTTTGATGAACTTTATAGTTGAGATGACTTAGGTGAAGATGATGGAAGGAGGGTTCAATTTCCTAAATAACATTGGATGACCCCAATTTTTATAGTGAGGATGTTTTAAAAAAATTGATTAAAACATGTAGGGAACATGGCATCAAACACAGATTTCAAGTTTTTTCCTAAAGAATTACTTGATTAGATATACGTGCCATTGTTATAAGACACGTGGTTAGGTTGTCTTTACTAACAAAAAGTATGAAGAATAAGGCTAACTCCATTTTCCAAGTCGAGAATGTACAATTGACTCACAAATGTAGTAAGGTTTTTAGCAATTTCCATGTGACTATAAAGTGGTTAGCAAATAAATACCTAGAAGATATTAGGTCAAAACCAATTAGGATATTAATGGGATTATTGATAAGGTTGAAAGGGATCTAGGATTGATAATAGGTAGGAAGAAGGTGTGGAGAGTAAGAGATTTGACATTAAAGAAAATCAATGGAGATGAAGTAGATCAATAGAAAAGACTTGTTAGTACTAGTTGGGGCTATTTAGAACCAACCTAGGAATAATAGTTAAGTTTCAAGGGGATGGAAATGATTTCTAAGGTATGTATCAGCGCATTGGGGCACTAAAGCAAGCTTTTTCAACAGGATGTAGTCTATTAATATTTCATGATGGGTGTTGATTGAAAGGGAAATATCGAAATCAGTTGCTAGTTACTTTTGGGATTAATCCTATTGACTACATCTTCCATATTTCTTATGCAATGGTTAAAATGGAGAACATGACAAATTCGTTATGGTTTTTAAGCATTTTTTAAAGATGACTTGGAGATGTACAATAGCCATTTACAAGTTTTTATGTTTGACATGCAAACGGTAAAATGCAAGATATACATTTCATTTATTGATTATTTTTATTATTTTAACCTTATTAGTGTAATTGTTTATATTTCAGGGCCTTATAAGTGTAATAGAGCAATTATTCCCACACTCAGAACACAAAAGATGCACGAGACACCTCTACTCCAATTTTGATGTGAGGTTTAAGGGCAAAGAATTGAAACATATGTTATGGAATTGTGCCGAAGCTAGCTACAATGCTAAGCTTTAACAAATGCTTAAAGCAATTGAAGATCATACTATAAGGCAAGAGAGTGACTGAGAGAAAGGCCATGAAAACATTAGACTGGGGCTTGCTTTTCCTCTATAGCAAGTCATGATATCCCATTGAACAATATGGAAGAGTACTTTAACATGTATATTCTTGATGCTAAAGACAAAATGCTTGTAACAATGTTTAAAATGATCAATACAAAGCTAATGAGGAGGCTCTTTGAAAAAGTAGTATATAAATAAGGTGGGGGTTGTTATATATCCTAATATTTTTTTTAAAAAAAAACTAGACAAAAACACTACCATTGCATTTTGGAACAAGCCAATCCTTAATGGGACTCTTAAAATTCAAATTGTTTCAAATGATGGACAATTTATTATTTGATTTGAAAAAAAAGAAATTGTGCTTGTAGGAGATAGGATTTGATAGGCATTCCTTGTAGTCATGTAATTGCTTGAAGATCCAATAGATTATGTTACACATTGGTATCGCGTGTTAACATATATCAAAGTATAAAAACATGTCATAAACCATATTAATGGGTATGAACTATGGCCAAGTGTGAAAAGGTCAATCCATTTCAACACATCAACTCCAATTATGGTTACAAGAGGAAGAAAGCAAATGGCTAGAAGAAAAGAAGCTAATCAACTAGAGTAGACAACAACAACAAAGGGAAAGCTTTCCAATAATACTCCAGATGCAAGCAAGTGGGCCATAATGTAGAAAGACATGTTTCAAAGAACAAGGTATTGAATTTCATGTAATTGACCTTTATTTATGTTCTTTTCTTTTTTTTTCATTGTTAATGTTCATAATTGCATATCTTCTTTAGGGCAAAAGAAAATAGTAAGGCTTCCACAAATCAGCAAAAAGCCAAGTACAATGAACCAACATAACTTAGACCACCAACCACTATTAGATGGATGATGGATATATGTGTCCTCTATTAATATTAATATGTGTTTGTCATGTTGATGCAAACCAAGAAAGCACCAAGCAAAAAGATCCAATTCAATACAAAGGACCAAAGACAAAGACATGCTTAAAGAAGTTTAAAGAAATTTTGGGAATGTTCATGCAAGAATAAATCAAGAAACAAGTATTAGAACATTTAATGGATCTTCTTCACAAGATAAAAATGGTCATATCTATATTTCAATTTCATGCGTGGATTCTCAAAATGAAATTTACAAGTTAAACTCTTCAATTAAAGTAATTTGCACTAAAAATATTCTAGAAGATTTTATAAGTTTCTAAAATGTTTCAAGAAGGTTCTAAAAGATTTCAAAAAGCGTTCAAGAATCCTTCAAACATCTTTAATGGCAAACAAAGAAGGCAACACACATGGTCAAAAAGTCAAAGTCCAATCAAAATTTGACTTGTTTACTTGTCTTCATATTTCTTTCTCTTCTTGGTTGAATACTTCTTCCTTTTTAGAATAGGATTCAATTGTTTCTTATATTGAAATATTAGCTCATATTTAGGAAGATTGAATCTTCTTGGCCAAATAGGCATGGACCCTTTTCCTATTTAGTTTTCTCCTTAATTTCTACAATAGGATTAAGTCTTTTATTCCTAATTAGTTGAGTATCGTAATCTATATTATATATAAAAGTGGCTAGCTAGGATTTTTTTTTTTGAACATAAAAGAGTGTAAACTTTTTTAAATTAACAATAATATGTTTAAGTTATAGATTTTAATTGATGGACAATATTTTTTTTATAGAATTAATTATTATTTTAATTTTAAAATTTATGATATTTAAAATATATGCTATCTATATATATACTATATATAAAAGTGGTTAATTAGAAAAAAAGTTAGACATAAAAGGGTGTAGAATTTTTTAAATTTGCAATAATAACCTTCAGTTGTAAATTTTAATTGGATAGATAATATTTATTTATATAACTAATTATTATTTCAATTTTGAAATTGTGATATTTGAAATATATACTATCTATACTATATATAAAAATGAATAGGTAGGAAAAACTTTTTTTTGACATAAAAGGGTGTAAAATTTTTTTAAATTAACAATAATAACTTTAACTTATATTATTTCTTCATAAAACTAACTATTATTTCAATTTTGAAATGTGTGATATTTGAAATCTATACTATCTATATCTATGTTATATATAAAAGTGACTAACTAGATAAAACATTTTTTGAATATTAAAGGGTACAAAACTTTTTAAATATATAGAAATTTTTAAATTGACAATAATATCCTTAAATTATAAATTTTAATTGGATGAATAATATTTTTTTATAAAACCAATTATTCTTTAAATTTTGAAATTTGTGATATTTCAAATCTATACTATCTATATCTTTACTATTATATAAAGTTGCTAACTAGAAATTTTTTTTGTGGATATAAGATATAAAACGTTTTTAAATTGGCAATAATGACCTTAAGTTATGAGATTTAATTGGATGGATAATATATTTTTATAAAATTAATTATGATTTTAATCTTTCAAATTGTGATTATTTGAAATAATGGAATAATAGTATTATTTCAACTTAAAATTTGTGATTATTTAAAATAACTTGTTTAATGGATAAAGATGTTTATATTTTTAAGTTAATGTTACTTTATCTATACTATATATAAAAATGATTAACTAGGAAAATCTTTTTTGGTTATAAAAAGGTGTAAAACATTTTAAATTGACAATAATAACTTTAAGTTGTAAATTATAATTAAATAGATAATATTTATTTATAGAATTAATTATTATTTTAATTTTTGAAATTTGTGATATTTGAAATCTATATTATCTATATATACTATATATAAAAGTGGCTAATTAGAAAAAAGTGGACATAAAAGAGTATAAAACTTTTTTAAATTGATAATAATAATTTTAAGTTATAAATTTTAATTGAATGGATAATATTTCTTTATATAACTAATTATTATTTTAATTTTTTAAATTTGTGATATTTGAAATATATACTATTTGTACTATATATAAAAGTGACTAACTAGGAAAAACTTTTTTGGACATAAAAGGGTATAGAAATATTTTTAAATTGATAATGATAACCTTAAGTTATAAATTTTAATTGGAAGGATAATAGAATTAATTATTGTTTCAATTTTGAATTATGATATTTGAAATCTATACTACCTATATTTATACTATATATAAAAGTGACTAATTAAAAAAAAAAGAAAGATATAAAAGGGTATATAACATTTTTAAATTGACAATAATAACCTTAAGTTATAAATTTTAATTAGATAGATAATATTTTTATAGAATTAATTATTATTTTAAGTTTAAGTTTTTAATATTTGAAATCTATACTATCTATATCTAAACTATATATAAAACTAGAAAAAAAATTTTGAATATCAAAAGGTATATAACTTTTTTAAATTGACAGTAGTAACTTTAAATTATAAATTTTTTATTAGATAAATAATATTTCTTTATAAAACTAATTATGGTTTCCATCTTTTAATTATGATTATTTTAAATAATTAAAATAATGATGTTATCTAATCATTGAAAGTGGTAATTATTTAAAATAACTAGAATAATAGATACACATTTATATTTTTAAGTTAATCTTACTTTATTTTTAAATATTTAAGAATTTAAGATAAATATAATTTAAAATTGAGTCCTTTAAATGGTTTGTGTAATGGTGCAAGGATGGTTTGCAAGAATTTTTATGAAAATATCATACACGTTGAAATAATTATGAGGTAATGTGTAGAAAAATAAATATTTTTATCAAGTATTTCTCTCTCTTCAGCTGAAAATAAAAGAATATCTTTTTTCAATCAAAAGAAAATAATGGATAGTATACCTTTAATTTGTCATGACTATCAATAAAACTCAAAGTTAAATAATAAAAATACTATAAGAAAATACAAAAATAGCGACTAAATAGTGACTATATAGTCGCAAAATATATGACACCAATTGTTAGTTACTAACTTGTAGTAGCTATTTGATCGGTAAATAGTGACTACAAGTAAAGTAGTAGCTAAAAGGAGACTAAAAAAAGTGTGAAGTAAATTTTTCCTGCTCAACCCTCAGTGACTGCATTTTGGTAGTCGCTAAACTTAGTTACTGTACTTGATAATAGCTAATCAATCTCTAATTAGTAACTATATATAGTGTCATCGCTAAATAGTGAGTAAAAGAAGTAGTAGCTAAGACAAGTAAATTTTTTGTAACTTAACTACTAACATCTGTTAATCGCTAAGCTTAATTACTGCACATGGAAGTAGCTAATCATTGTCTAACTAGTGACTACATCTATTGTAGTCGTTAAATAGTGACTAAAAGTAGTAGTAGCTAAGACAAGTAAATTTTTTTTGTAACTTAACTACTAACCTTTTTTAGCTACTATACTTAGTTACTGCACCTAGTAGTAGCTAATCACTCTCTAATTAATGACTACATATACTATAGTCACTTAGTAGCTAAGGCAAGTAAATTTTTTGTAGCTAACATTTGTTAGTCGCTAAGGTTAGCTACTACTTGTAGTAGCTAAGTAGTTGCTACTTATATAAATAATATTATGTAATAAATTATTATATAATTAATATATTATATACTATATATTATATATTATGATATTTTTTAGTAATTATATATTATTCATATATAATATTTATATTATATATTATTTATATAATAATTTTATTTTGTTACATATAATATGTAATATATTAAATTAAAAATATTAATATTATAAATATAATATATAATATATTGAATATATATGTATTCTAGTAGTTTAGCGACTAATATCGTGTTAGTCGCTAAGTTACTAAAAAACTAAGTACACTAGTTTGTCATCTCATTTTCTTTCACTACTGCTATCTCATTTTCTTTTAAAATTGATATCTCGTTCACTTTCCCCTAACAAAATTGATCTCCTTCATAATGCCCCCTCCCAATTTTGTCGAGCTAAGCATATTGTATATTTAACCTATCCTCTCTTCCAAATCCCTCTCTTTACAATAATAAAACCTAAATCCCTCTTCCAAAATCCATTCTTTCCTTCCCAAATTGATCCCTTACTTTGTAAAATCCTTTACTTTGCCAATCAAATTAGAGCCGTAATTTCTAATATCGACTCTTCCATTTCGATTCCTCATGCAAATGGCCTTCTTTTGAAACAATTTAGGTTAAGTTTTCTATTTTTTATGCTTTTGATTCTAGTTATAGGTTTTAGTTTGTTTGGTTTTAGGTTTAGTTTATTTGTTTGTATTGCATTTTTTTTTCTCTCTTTGATTCTTCTCTTCCCATTGTAAGGAGCAGGAGATTATTAGGCTAGATGAGTATGTAGAGAACATGAAGCCAAGTCAGAAGGATATCTATTACATCACTTCTGATGGTATGACCAGTGCAAAGAACACACCTTTCTTAAAGATACTTGTTGAGAAGGATTTTGAAGTTCGTGAATGTCTTATTGCAAAAAATTTTGACTTTTGGTTAATTATTGTGTTGTGCCCTCATATACAATGCATGAATGTTCTTTTGCTATTACTTCTATAGGTGCTATTCTTGGTTGATCCTATTGATGAGGTTACTATCCAAAACCTGAAATCATATAAGGACAAGAATTTTGTTTAGATGGATACAAACAATTAACCAAAACAACTAATTTCAAACTAAAGAATGAAAATAAAGAACTGAATTTGAAGTCATTAGCGATAGGATGCTTGCTTGGTGGACCAAAAAATGGCTACTACTATTTCTTCCTTAGCAACCTCGTCTGTAAATGAGGATTTAACTCTGACGATGAAATGGAGTGGAAAGGAGTACATTGTGTGAGTCTATGGCGATGACTCAGTGGGCAAGTTGAATCATGATATATGTGAACTCGCTAATGTCTTACCTAAGCGATAAAAGCTTCTCTACCCCAAAATCAGTAATAAGCTCACTGATGGCACAATTTTACTCTCCCAAATTTCCCTCAAATCCTCCCTTAAGATGGCCATGATTGGGTTTGATTCTTTACCATGATTGGGTTCGGTTCTTTCTCTTGTTGTCTCTTTAAAAAAATTTATTTATTTATTTATGATTCTATTTATTTTTTTCATTTTTTTTAATTTATGATGGGTTCAATTTTGGATTTTGACCTCATAATGTGGTACATAAAGGAATTTTGATAAATGGGTTTCACAGTTTTTGATCTTTTTATAGTTTGATATCTCAATTTTTAAAATGTAAAAAACAATTAGAAGAAAAATTTGTGTTCTTGAAACATCTATGATAATGGGGGGTAAGGGTAAAGTTGTTTGTTGGAAGTAGGAATATGACAAACTTGAAAAAAAAAAAAAAAAAAGAGATAGCTATGAATAAGGTATTGTGGTTTTATCATGTAAGTGATTATAAAGTTTGGTCCTTTTGATATGTTTACTTATTATGATTCTTTAGATTAGTAAAGTTTAGTGATTACTTATTTGGAAAAAATGTAAGCTTTTATGGATAGAGATTGGCCAAAGAAACTAAGGTAGATTGTTACTGATAGAAAGTAAAAAAGAAAAAAAAAGGAAACACATTTTGTAGCCGTTTAATTCCCCCTAATGAGTTAAAGATAATTTACAACATAAAGCCTTGCAGGACATTGTTAGCAATCTCATGATTATAATAAGTTCATACTAAGAATGTCAGACTTTTGTGTTGTATTTGTTATATGATCAATTAAGGAATGATAGAATTCAAAAGAAACAAATAGGAAGAAAATAGTGAAATGGTATTGTGATTTTGTCAATCTTTTGTGGTAGGTGATTTGAAGGTTTCTATGCGATCTAATTCTTTCCACATTAATAATATGCTTAACACTTATGACATTATTATATTCAAATTATTCTACCACATATATTCTTGTACATGGTAACATAATATGTAAGGATGTTATTGTTTAAAATGTAAAGCCATTTTTATTTGTTTCCCCCTTTTCTTGTTTGTATATCAATCGATAAAATTATAACTTTTATCTCAGACACTCTAATATGGTGCTGATTCTTGCACTGTAGAATATGTTGAAACATGCAATGTTGGTTGCAACACACATTTTACAAGTAGTTATTTGAAATTCATATGAAAAGTCAATTGAAACTGAATGCCTAATATCAGTTATATTTTATTAAGTTAAGTGATAGAGTTTCATTCTTCATAGTTAGCTATGTGTAAAATTCACTTATGATATAAAAACTAGCTATAAAATATGTTGAATATTCACTTAGAGGCTCTAATATGGTGTTGATTCTTGCAATGTAGAATATGTTGAAACATGCAATGGTGGCTACAACTGAAAAATCAATTTTTTGTAGTTCCTCACAATTCAAATGAAAAATCAATTGAAGTTGAATGCCTAATATTAGTTATATTCTATTAAGTCAAGTGATAGAGTCTCATTCTTCCTAGTTAGCTATATGGACAATTCACTTGAGATATAAGAACTAGCTATAAAAAAATCCTTACTTCTTTTGCAACATGAAAA
>CATIWR010580274.1:0-35561 GCA_949677035.1 Omphalea diandra | reverse complement strand
TATATATATATATATATTTGTGTGTGTGTGTGTGTGCGCGTGCGCGCACATGTGTGTATATATATATATATATATATATACACACACACACACACACACACACACACACACATATATATATATATATATATATATATATATATATATATGTTTTTATGTATATGTATGTATATGAGTCCTAATATAATTTAGTGAAGGAGCAAACGAGGGTTGTTTTAAAGATATGTAAATAAATATGGATATGTTATTGAATGGTTTTTTATTATGGTACAATGCCTAACACTATCTATTTCTTTAAAAAATGTTATTGATGCATTTTATTTGTAAAGTATGGATTATCATTATCCAGATTGTGAAGTCAAAAATATGATGAAACTTCAAATATGCAAGGCGAGTTCAATGGATTGATGGCCGTCATATTGAAGGAAAATCCATATGTAAGGTATGTCCATTCACTACAAGAAATTCGGCTTCTTGCTACAAATTATTTTATCACAATAATGTTAAATTCGTCAGAATAACATATTATGATGAAGTTAGTTAGTCACCAAATTTGTCAAGATAAGCTTGTTTTAACAACTATTTTGTGACAAATATAAATTTGTCGCAACAATTTACATTTGTCATAAAAAATAACTTTTTTGACAATTTATGTTTGTCATAAAAAAATTAACTTTTGTGACAATTAGTTATGTTGTAATATAGTATAATTTTATCACAAGAAAATTTTTTTTGTCACAATTAATCTTGGTCAAAAGCCAAAGTATGAATTTTTTGTGATAAAATCATAGTTTTTGACAAAAAAAAAATCTCACAATTTTAGAGTTGACAAAATATTATTATTACAAAATATATTCGTGATGAAAGAGACCATTTGTGACATCTCATTTACTAATCATTTAAAATTCTCTTAGTCTATTCATTGTCATTAAAAAACCTAATTTCAATTTTTTTTTTGCTATGTCCCTTGTTCACAATATAGTAATTATTTACAACAAAGTATACATGGTTAAACAAACTAAAATATTAATATACTGCATACTGGTCCAACCTCTATTAGACTGTTAGACAGTAACTTCGAAATGTAACTGGACGTAATTTTTAGTCTACTCTTCCTAAAATAAAATTTAATGCAAAAGAAGTGAGCTTACATACTCAGTAAGTAAATTCATAACGATACTTCAATCTCAAATAATATAACAACATTTAAATATAAATAACTCATCATCATATCCATGCACGAAATAAAGAGTTTTTACTCTTAAATGTCACATAAGCTATCAATATCACTGTCACAAAGGCTTTCATTTTTAGTTGTCACATAGGCTATAAATATTGTTGTCATACATGCTATAGATATCATTATGCTTTCATTTTTAGTTATCACATAGGCTATAAATATTGTTGCCACACATGCTATAGATATCATTGTTACACAGGTTATCGAATGTTATTGTCACACAGACTGTTATATTTTATTACCATATAGGCTATAAATATCATTTTCACACAGGTTATCGAATGTTATTGCCACACTGACAATTATATTTTATTGCCCCACAGGTTATAGATATCATTGCCACATAGGATATCGAATATTATTGTCACACAGGCTATAAATAGTGTTACTTGCCAACAACATCAAGTATTATTCTTTCAACAAATCAACTATAAATCCACCAAAATTTCAGCAATATAATACCTAATAACAACACCCATAGCTTTGGCAGCTCATATCACCACAGTTTCATTCCCAAGTCATAATTTATCAACGTTTCATGAAAATAAATAAATCAAGAGTAACAATCTTTTCATCAATACATTCCTCAATATCATCACATTAAACAACATTTCATTCCATTGAGTATATGTTCATGGCATTTAACCAATCACAAGTATAGTACCATTGGCTATTTACTTACCTCCTCTTAAAGCTTATTAAGCTATGGACGGTCCCGGCTTATTCCCACTATTATCTTCAATGCCTTAAGGACCTATTTCAATACACCAAATCATGATGATAAAGTAAGATTTTCATCATGTTATGCAACTATGACATGATTCATGCAAGTGGACCTAGTGTTTATGCATATTTTCCTTATATGACAGTCTGAGCTTGTTATACTCTCATAGTAATAACTCCATATATACTCATCCAAATTACTTTATTCTTTTTTTTTAAAACAAATTAGACACATAATGATACAAAATATTCAAATTTCAAGCCAATATCAAACACACAGAAAATGTGGTAAATTTTTGAATTTTGCCCTGTTGTAATGTCATCTCAGTCTGAGTAGGTCTTACATTCTTAAGTGTATCTCAAATTATACAAATTCAATTGTAATAATAATCTACCATCAGTTACAAAACATATAAACGAACATTTGTTATGTTTTACTCATTATCTAATTTAGTCTATAGAGTCACCAAAATAAAGGACCAAATCTTAGGGTGAGCAGGTTTGTAATATGTTGACAAATAGTCATGATAAAGGATAATATCTCAACAACCATGCTGTATTTGGCAAAAATATTTCACAGAAATGTAGATTAAACATAAATACACAACTTTCAAATTTGTACCATCATCAAATTCTAAATCTATGACCATCAAATTCTTGGAAAACAGAATTAAAAGAAATATGAGGTTTCATCTGGGTATAGGGTCAGTCCCAATCAATGAGCCATATCTCTTTCCACACAGTAAATCATCAAAACTGATTTACAGGTATTTAGAGGGGATATAAAACTAAAAATATCATGTTTTTCACTTTGTCAAAATCAGAACATAAGACCATCAAAATATAAGAAAATAGAAAGACTAAGGTCATTTCGGTTGGTTGTGAACTGGCCCTAATGAAGGAGTAATATCTCCTCACACACACAAAATCAAGCAATATTGTTTCATATGCATTTATATGAGACATAAAACTACAACTTTCATATTTTTCACTTTCCATAATTCCTCTTCTAGGGTTATAAAATCATGGGTACAAAATTATGCTCTATCAGCAAAATCAACACAATCAGCTCTTATGCTCTTGAATTTTAACTTCCATCCAAGAGTTCTATCTCAAATACTCCATAATTCTCACTAACCATGAATGATTAACATGTCATGAGGGGTTAATTTCATATTAAAAGAAGATAAATTAACTTACCTAATGTCTTAGAATTAGAAAACTTTAGGATTCTTTCCTCGGTAGCTCACTCTTCTTCCTCTCCTTCTACTTCTTTTTCTTCTTCCTTTCTTTCTTTCTTCCTTAGCTCCCTTTTTCTTCTGTTGTACCTCACATCTAACCCCTCAATTATGATCCTAAAGGATTAAAAATTACACTTGTAAGCCTACTACAACAAGACAAAATCATGATGTTGCATTCCTATTGGTTGAAAGTTCACTTTCCTCTTTTAATCCCTCTTCTTCACTCCTTAAGCACCTTCATCTATCTCCTAATCCCTAGATGCTCCTTATACTTTTAAATAAACTCTAAAATATCATTATTTATGATATTATAACATGCACACAACATAAGATAATTTTTCATGCAACCATACAAACATTACATATATGTTCAAGTGTCCCAAATGTAATGGTGCAAGTGTCATCGTCGTGTTTCTCTAATTCACATGTCTAAATAATTATTTATCCAATGCATATATTCAAATATAACATAATTAAAATACATATGATTTGGGTTGAGGATGTTACACCATCTCACAATAAATCAATAATGATTAACATATTTTGTCATAAACATATCTAATGAGTAAAGTTTTGTCGCAAAAAATAAAATTTTGTCACAATTAATTACAAGCCAAAGTCAAAGTACAACCTTTTTATAATAAAAATGTAATTTCTAACACAAAAAGTTCTCACAATTTTAGACTTGACAAAATATTATTATCATAAAATATATTTGTGAGAAAAAAGGTCTTCTCACAATAATTTAATAATGATAAATTTATTTTATCATAAAAAATATTTAATAAGTTAACTTGTTCTCACTATTTCTATATAATGATAAATTATATCTTATCACTTTTAAATTAATATGAGGAATTTTTCTTTCACTGGAATTTTATTATTTAAAAGTGACAAAAATCATTTTTTCATAACTATAACTACTAAGAAGATATTTTTGTCACAATTAATTATAGACAAAATTGATTTATTATTTTTTTATGTAGATAAAATATTTCTTAAATTTTTTTATCATTTGTGATTATTTTATGGTTGTAGCACAATAGCGAGATTATTCTATGACTTTTTTATTTCATAATACAATACTAATATTTACAAATAAAAGCACAAAAATATATTATCACTTTCAAATTAAAAATAGAACTTCATTAATTCATCAAAGAAAATTGTATCTAATACATAAAATTGCATGATGCATAATTGAATATACTTAAAAATAATGATAATACTTAAAGGTCTATCAATTAAAAAACTAAGGCTAAATGACAATGAACTTAGACATGATTGGTGACATAAACAGAATGAATCATCTCTACTTGGTCATTTACTTCCATTTGCAAAAATTATATACATATATAATTAATATGTGATTTAGAATTATAATAACCTTAGAATATAATAAAAATGAAATTAAAAAACTTAAAGTTTTAGAATATTGAACTATATTCAAGTTAAACACTTACCAATTAGGAGCCACAGTAGAAGCTTGACCACCATTTTGTTCTATCAATTTTTGAACTAGATCACTCAATTGATTGTATGACTCTGTTGATTTATCAATTGTAGTTTGTTGATTTTGAATTCTCTCCTTCAGTTCAATAGCTTGTTTTTCATGTTCAATTTTTTCTTCATGTAAAAGATCTTCTAACTTTAATTCTCTAGATGAACTTGATTTGGCTTTATATCCTAGTCCGCATGCATAACCAGATTTTGGCTTCAAAACTGTTTAAAAATTTGTTTTTCAGTAATTTCAATGCCTTCTTTTATTGCTTGTGATTGAAGAGTTTCCATTTGCACCTACACATAATAAAATAGTATAATGAGAAGTTAATTAAAATTTTAGCAACACATATATCATGTGTTGATAATTTCTCACATAATTTTCTTTAGCTTTTGAGTGAACCCATGTGTCATCCTTTTTGTGATGTGTCTCAAAGTAAAGTTTCATTTCAATTGGTTTATCATGTGTTTCATTTGAAGTGTATCATGGTTTATGATGTGTATCATGTGTTTCATGGTTTATCATGTGTTTCCTAAAAAAAAGCATGAATAGTTCAATCTGTATCAAACAAACATTAAAATAGAAGTATTTACAAATACTAGTTGATTTTCTCTTACCATTTCATATAATCGTTGACAATAAGACTTTGAATCTGAAGTGCGTGGGACTTTCATTTTCTTTCGATTACCAATGTTTGTTATACACTCAACCTATATAAAGCAATTAAATCAAGTGTTGTTATTGTAATATATATATTGTGCTAAACAAAAAAGATTGAATTACTACTTTACTTTAAATTGTTCATTCTCGTCAAAATGCCTGCATAATATTTTCCATTCATCTACTTTGACATCTTTTGGAGGATATTTTTTTGCTTCTTCAGGACATGAAAACTTTTTATACTGCATATGACATCGATACTTATAATTCATGAAATGTCTAGCCATCATTTTGTATACATCTTCTTTTGCATGTGGATCACTCAAATTTATTTCAAATTCACTTTGTTAAGTAAATAAAAAAGATAAGAACTAAGAATAATATAAAACACATATATAAGTACTTCATAAAAATTAACATTATCTCAAGTTTTGTGATGAGAACTTGCTTAGTTGCATCAGTAATATCAAACCAATAAAATAAACCAAGTGGTGCCATCAATCGAATTAGAATTCCTAGTTTCATTTTGAATATTTTTTCAGAAGGACCCACTGGTAAATTATTTTTCTTATTTATTATAACTCCAAAAATTTTCAAACCCTCTTTTAGTCTCTTTCTAACCTCAAAATCTCTAGCATTTCCATGACCATTTTTCTTTGTAACAAAAGCTGAAAAGTGAAAGTAATTTAATAAACCATAATCCATAATTAAAAAAATGTGATAAAATACTATCCATAATTGAAAAATGTATAGCTTTCATGAATTGAAAGCAAACAACATGATACACACAATTGAAAAAATCCAAGAGAGAGATAGAGAATTGAAAAGCGCATAATTAAAATTGCAAAATTGAAAAGTGCAGCCATGAAAAGTGCATAATTATACAACAGGATTGAATAGTGCAGAATTAAAAATTGCAAAATTGTAATAACAGAATTGAAAAATGCAGTCATAAAAATTACAGGATTAAAAGTGCATAATTGAAAGCAAAATTATAGAATTAAAAAGCTCAGTCATGAAAATTGCAGAATTGAATAGTGCGAAATTGAATAGTGTTGAATTAGATAGTGCAGAATTGAAAAATGCAGATTTAAAAATTGCAAAATTGAAGTAACAGAATTCAAAAATGCAGTCATAAAAATTACAGAATTAAAAAGTGCAGAATTGAAAGTAAAATTACAAAATTAAAAAGCTCAATCATGAAAATTATGGAATTGAATGGTGCTGAATTGAATAGTGCAGAATTAAAAATTACGTAATTGAAAAATGCAGAATTGATGTATAAACATGTACAATTGCTTGTGGAATAATTAGTTTCTCCTTACTTTCATTTTGCTTTCCAAAAGTGACATCTACATTATTTTTCTTTTAATGCAATGGCATATTTCAACTCAAAAAAAATATATTTAAATCAATAAGAAAATACTACAAAAAAAAAAAAAAAAACTAACCATTCATTGTTTCTGCTGGTATGGAATCACTTGGTGTGTTCGACAAATCATCATTCCGAACAAAATTAATTGTGGAAACACTTTTATGAGATTGAGCTTCTGCTACTACAAAGAGTGAAGTTGAATTCATTAATGTAGAAGGAGATCGAGTAGTTACTTGATTTGAAGTTGAATTCATTTTAGCTTGAGATTCAGCTTGAATAGTCATAGATGGAGTGGATTGAGATTGAGCTTGAGCTTTTGCTCTAGCAGCCATTTGCAAAGATCCAAATGTTATAATCCTTTTCTTATTACCTGGTGCCATAGTCTTGAAACCTGCATAAACATAAACCATTTAAAACCATAAAAGATTTTCAATAATGTTTGAGGGCTTCTGTGGGATGGTGAAATGGTGCAGAAATTGGCTATGGAGTTGTATGACCAACAAACTTGTACATGTTGATTTCCCAACTAAACAAAACTTGCAGTAATCATATTATTGCGTTGTAATCACCCGCAGGAGATCAAGAGAAATTGCAATAAAAAAAATCTTAAACAACAAGAATGAAAGTGCATGGAGAAGATGAGAAAGTGTCCTAATCACCCTCGATTGTTACTGTGATCAGAATAAAAGTTGATTAAGAAACTTAAATAAGAAGAAAACCAAGAGAAAGTTGATTAAGAAATAAGTCAGTTTGCACCTGAGAAATGTTGAAGAGAAACTAAACTAAACGTGATTACTGCTACAATAGGATTAACTATAAATGTGTTTACTGCCTTAATTGTTAGGAGAATATGAGTGAGATAGAAGACTAGGAAAGATAAGAATCAAGGAAACCAAAAAGGTGGAAGGAAAATAAAATCCATAGATAGAGGGAATAGAAAGTTATAATTAGAAGGACTTACAATTTTTTTTTTTAGGATGAAAGGAATTATAAAATTAGGAAAAGATAATTGGAAATTTTGTACAAAAATATTTAATAAAATTCTTCCCAGAAAATCTGTCATATGGGCAAAGAAGGATGTGAAAGGGAAAATTCTGATATGGGTATTTGTTTGAGTTTTAGTTTTGGATTTGAGATATAATGAAAGACTACTGATAAGAGTTGTAATTTGTTATTTGTTTTGTCTTGTTCGGTTTGATAAAGGAACAGATAAAAATAAAAAACGTGGTGAGCGGAGTTGGTTATACGGGATGAGTGTTGCACGTGGCTTTCCTAGACAAGAGCCTCATTTTTGGTTATTATGTAGTGTTTGATTAACGAAGATAATGGTTGGTACATGCCCCTCTAGTATATGTTTAGGAAACCCATATTCATTCATGAAGAGAATTCCACCAGCTCGACATCTTGGACTTCCCTCATTTGGGTTTTTTGTTTGTAACATGAATATGAATTATATGAAAATTCTTTTAAATATCTTTAAATTGTTTCCTTACCCTATGATTAGCTACCCTTGTTCTTAGGAATAAAAACCTATATATAGTGTTTATTTAAAGAAGATAAGAGAATAGGAAATGGGTTCGTGATGGTGCAGTGGAAAGGTGTACATCTATTAGTAACATATATATAATGGCCGAGTAAGTAAATAAAATCCCACTGACCAATATGACCAAAGAGATTTCTTTCTTTTCCCTTATAATTATTAGACATTAGTACATATATTATATTAACAAGACAAATGACATTCTGCATCTCTAATTTTATGTATTACAAGTTAAGCACTCAATCATTAAAATGTTAGTTTAATAATTCTATAAATAGAACTTTTCTTTATAAAGAAAAAGAAAAAACAGTAATAAAAAATAATAAACTAAAAAATAAATTTAATAAAATTCTTCTAGTTCATGTTTTCTACTAAGAAAATGTTCATACAAATATGATGGTCAATATTATGTAAGTTTCTAATGAAATTTGCCCAATCATATCAAATATCATTTTATATGAATATCAATTATATTATTTAAAATCTATTTTTTAGAAAAATTGAGGTCAAATAACAATTCATCAAGAGAAAATTATTTTTATAATCCAATTAATTTAATTATATATTAGATATAATCAGTCTTAACTCAATCAAGATTAATAAATTATTATTTTAAATTAACTTTATTTATAAGTATGTATTTAATAATTTAAATAATAATTTAAATTAATTATTATTTTAAATTAAATTTATTTTTTATTATTTAAGATTTAATTATAAGTCTTAAGTGCATTGAAGAATATGATATGGGAGGATTGGTTGGAAATAGTTTTTAACACATTGAATGCTGAGTAGAGGTTGAAGTTTGTTGCTATTGTTGATGAGATATGGTGGTGCTGAACTCAAAGGTTATGGGACGATGTAGTGGTTGAGCCCATGTTGCAATGACTACAATAAGTAGTTTATCTAAGTTTCGAGCTGTTCAGGAGTGTACAAAGGATGGTCACCATGCATTCTCTTCAAAAGCTTATACTCATCCAGTACTTGGCAGCCACCGCAGATTGGTTGCCTAAAAGTTAACGTGGACGTGGCAATGAATGTTGAGAAGGGTTGCAACTCAGTTGGTGCAGTAGTAAGGCACTCTTTAGATCATGTATGCGTGGCAATCCCATTCTAGTTGCTGTAATTGCAAAAATGATGGAGGCATTGGCTCTGCAAGAAATGTTGGTTTGGCTGTGTGATTCATTAGGAATTTGCACTAAAGTGGAGTTGGATTGTCTAAAAGCTTCAAAATAATGGTTATTCATGTAATAGTATTTTGGAAAGGCAAAACTTCAGAGCAGTTTGGATTTTGAACCAAAAGACTATGATTCAACTGAAAATGACCCAACAGTTAAAACTCACCACCTTTGGTGATTATATTCGCCATTTTTCGGTCAAATTCCATTGTTTAGATCTTGAAAAATGCATTTATTTATTTATTGTAATTTTTCTTTTGGTGGAAAGCTCCAATTTGAGGAAGAGCTACCTCATCCATCCATATTTCAACAATTTCAAATTTTGATATCACAAATTCAAGTTAATCAATCAAACAAATTCAATTAAAATCAACAACCAAATTCTAGATCAACTAAAATCTATTAAAATCAATATTTTAAGCTTGATATAACAAATTACATATCAATAACATGGTCCCAAGATCCATATCACAATAGCCAAAGACCTGCATCTCGCATATTTCAAATTTTGAAATTCTAATAACACATTCAACTAAAATCAATAGCCATATTATAGATAAACTAAAATCAACTGAAATCAAGTAAACCCAACTAAAATTTGAAGCTTGACATGACAAATTCTGGATCAACAACATGGTCATGAGTTCTGATTGCCCCTCCAAATTTGGCAATATTCCTGAAGACACAAAAATATATAATGAGCATGTAATGAATATCATGGTAAATCAAGTTATATTAAAATAATATAATCCACTCACTTTGGTAGACATAAAATTATATTAGTAGTCATCATCTTCATCATCATCATCTTCTTCTTCTTCTTCATCGACATCATCTAATTCAGTTTCATCAGAATCAATTTCACAATAATCAATCAATTGATCATCATCTTCATCACTAGAATCATTGGTAGAAGTAGATTTTGTTAGATTTGATCTTTGCATTTCCAGTAAAATAATGGCATCAATTTGATTTGGCAATACATCTCTTTGGTGCAATGATTCAAAAGTTTGACCATCAACTTACTCAACCTCTTGAACATCATTTTCCTCATATTGTTAGTAAGGCTCATCATTCAATATTGATTCTTCATTATCTAGTCCTTCTCTGGAACAACATACACATTTCTAAGATATGTCCTTTGTACAATTCTCCAATTGCCCCTATTTGTCAAGTCATTGATGTAAAAAACCTGCTCTGCCTAGGTTACTAGTACAAAAGGATCATCTTTGTACCATTTTTGCTTCACATTAATACTAAGTAATTGACCATGTATTTTTATCCCATTTCTTTTATCACCAACATCCCACCAATCACATCTAAATAGATAAATTTGATTTCCATGAACATACAGAAGTTCAATGATATCTGTTATTACACCATAAAAATCAATTTCTTCCAAATTTTGCTCTCCTTTAACTACAATACCACTATTTTAAGTTCGATGATAACTATCACGCTCAATGGTATGAAACCTAGCAATTCGTATATCAGGACCTAAACCCAAAACATATGAATTATCAGTTAGCGTAATTAAACTTTTGACACATAATTGTCCAACTTGACAAAAAAAAAAAGCTGAAAATGTAAATACAATAAACAAGTTTTAATGCCCATGTTAACTTAAGGAAAGAACTTACATATTGCTTAAACCAAGATATAAATCCTTCGTGATGTCTTTTTTGCACATCTACCAAACTTTGGCTTTGAACTTCTTCATTGTATAGACTGCAGTATGAAATATAAAATTAAAAAAAATAACTATGAATATTTATCTTGTTACAAACTTTAAAGATGTAATGAATACACAAGTTCACTTACTTGATATACTCATCTATTTCGTCTCAATTGTGCAATACATACCACTGAATCTTCTGAAAATTAGAATGAGATAGCAAATCATACATTGGAGCTCCTAAAGGCCTTGCTTTATGTGTGAATATAGAACATCTATTAGACATCTCTATATCGATCCCATCATAGTTCCTTTCAATTTGATTGTACCTTGTCTTGGTTCCATGAAAATATAATGAGCAAAAATTCAAACATTCTTTCGTGATATATGCTTCAGCAATGGAACCCTCTAGTCGAGCTAGGTTACGAACATAATCCTTTAAAGTACATAAAAATATATATAATAAATTTAATACAAATAACAAGAAAACATTATAAGCATTCATAACTATGCATTTATATGTGTTAAATGTTAAATTAGTCTAAAAAAACTTTCAAACTTACCTTTCCACAAAATACATCAACGATAGTGAACAGTGCCTCCTAATTGTACTTCATATGGCAAGTAGATAGCTAGATGCACCATAATCACAAAAAAAGATAGAGGATATATCATCTTAAGTTTGCATAATATCATAATGATATCATTATGTAACTTTTCTACTGTAGATCTTTTAAGTGTCTTCGAACATAACTCCTTAAAGAAGCAACTAAACTCCGATAAAGTTGTGTGTATCTCATCCGACATAGACCCATATATTGTTGCTGGAAGTAATCGTTGCATGAAAACATGGTAATCATCTCTTCATCCCTAAAATTGTATACTCTTGGGCACTTACACATTAAAACATATTTAAAGCAGACCCATAAGGTAACTTGATTAATTTCAACCATTCACATAATTTTTTCCTATCCGATATTGGCAATGCATAATAAACAAAGGGCATTAGAAACTTATCACCATCTAGTTGCAGTTGTAGTTCTTTCCTTATACCCATTACTTCCAAATCCATACGAGTTTTTATATTGTAATTTGTTTTACCAATGATATTCATCAATATCCCTAAAATATTTTCACATATATTCTTTTCAATATGCATCACATCTAAGTTATGTTGTAACCTTTCCTTTTTGTCTAATTGAGCTATTGTTCAGTATGTGTGTGCCTTTTTTGGTTAGGTTGCTTCCCAAATAGCATCTCTTGCGGAAGAAAACTTAATTGTTCTAATATATCATCTCCTGTAAACTCTTTAGGCTTTGGTTGATGCTCTGACTTTCCATCAGATTTTTTACTTCTTCTCCATGGATGTTTTTCATTTAAGTGCCTATATGAACCATATAACATTGTTTTCCCCCATTGGTTAAAGAAAGTGAACATGTCCACTGATTACAAATTGGGCAAGCTAATTTTCCTTTCGTGCTTCACCCAGATAACATTCCATATGCTGGAAAATCATTTACTGTCCATAGCAATGCTGCATGCAGTTGAAAATTTTACCACAATCATTTACTGTCCATAGCAATGTTGCATGCAGTTGAAAATTTTACCACTATATGCATCATACGTTAGCATACCATCCTTTCATAACTCTTTCAGGTCATAAATTACGAGTTGTAAATATACATCAATATTATTTTTAGGAGAGTTCTTACCAAGTATAAGCAAGGCTAACATTAAAAAAGGCTTCTTCATACATTTCCACGATGACAAATTATAAGATGTTAGAATCACTGGCCACATGCTATAACTAGTGCTCATATTGCCAAATGGATTAAATCCATCACTTGCAAGCCCAAGTCGCACATTGCGAGGATCTTTAGCGAACCATTCATGTTCTCTGTCAAACTCCTTCCACTCCTCAACATTAGCTAGGTGCCTAATCATATCATCATCAATTCGCTTCTCTTCATGCCACCTTATATCCTTGGCTAGTTCTTTGGACATGAATAACCTTTGAAGTCTAGGTTTTATGGGAAAATATTTAACAACTTTTTGAGCAAGTTTCTTACGTTTACCCAAACCTAACTTCCATCTAGGAGCCTTATAAAGTGGATTAGGACATTTATGAAGGCTTTCATATTCCTTCCAAAATAGAACACAAGCATTAATATTTATATAACCAAGTCCAAGATCACACATTAATTTTTTAACATCATAATATGAGCTTGGAAGTGTTTCACCTTTAGGAAGAGCATCCTTAAACAACTCTAAGTTGAGGCTAAATGACTTACTAATAGAATTAGTAATTGCTTTATGATGGATCATCTTACGAAGAAAAGACAACTTCAAGTACTTTTAGCCATCAGGGTATAACTCACAACAAGCATCATTCCATAATTTAGCAAATTTTGCTACTTCTCCACCAAGAATAGAATTATCTTGACTAACAAACATGTCGTCTAAATCAATTTCCTTAAAACTTGCCTTATGCTTGCCATCTAACATTTTTGGGATGTCATCATACTAATTTTCATATTCATTTGAAAAATTATGAAAATCATATGAAACATCACATACATTATTCGTATTAGGTTGAAATGCCTCACCATGATATATCCATTGGGTATAGTCTTTTACAATTCCATATTGATGCAATTCCCTCTTCACATCCAATAGTGGCTTCCAATATAGATTTCCACATCTTATGCATGGACATCGGATTCTACCATTTGAATCGGTAGAATTTTTTGCCATACGCAAGAATTGTTGAACTCCTTGAACATATTCAGGATATAATCTATAATTCAGTTGTATCCAGCTTTTATCCATCAATGTTATTTCAATTCCTTAAAAATAAACAAAAGAAAAAATGAATCTTTATTTTATTGAAGATAAAAAGAAAAGATATTTGAAATTTTTAAAGAGATGGTCTTCTTCTAACCATAAGGTAATTGCAATTGGGGACATTGATTTGCATAAAGGAATGAAAAAACTTAAGCAATGAATCTCTTTTTTTTTTCTTTCATGTCAACAGTCCTACAATTGCATAATGCTAGATGTAATAAAAAAAACTTCAAAATATTATAAAAAATATAAACATTATTTTAATAATACTAAAAAATATAAAAATAATATCTTGGATGAATTCATATCAATATGTTGTATATGACAAACTTTTAGGCACTAATTGTCAAAGAATCATTAAGCCACTGTTAATTTCTTTTCCTTTAAATTGATGAGTAAGATTTAATTATCGGAATATGGACTTTTACGTAATAATTTTGAGAATTTCTTAGCATGAATAAGAATTTGTATTAAAGAGATTTATATGATTTTTTATGTTGCAGGTTGTGATTACTATATTTTACTTGTACCCTAATATTCATTTAGTTGAAAGATATTTTTGGTATGTGTTTTCTACTATCCTTTGAGTTGGATGTTAGCTTGAGAAATTATTTATTAATGTAAACCTATGATGAGTAAATCACTTAATATTACATTTTGTGTATCTATGTTTAGCCATATAATCTAATTTATTTGTATAAACTATCATTGTTGTTAGCACTAGTAGTCTCTCTCAAATAATTTGAATGATACATCTTCCATATTGACTTTGTACATTCAAAAATATTTTTATTTTGACACCAAACATATTTATAAAAAATTAAGAAATAAACAAAATGCGTAATCATTTAGACTAACTAATATTGAGAGTTAGAATGTATTATCACACTGATATACATAATGCATTTTTGGGATCTTAATTAACCTTAATAAATTTGATATCTTAAATTAATAATGCCTACCAAATCAAAGGGTTACAAGCTCTATAATTTGAACCATTCCAGCGACCATATTAAATTATACAAAATAAGTGATACTTATGAAACAGGATGATTATTCACATGTAAATGTTATAAAAGAGGGTGATTATTCACATGTAAATGAATTAACATGGAGGGAAACACACTAAAACCAAGGATCCAAATGGTCGGGAAACACACTAAATGGATCTATATTCTTTTTTTCCCTATTTGCAGCATTTCTGCTGTCACAAATGTTGTGATTGGGAATTACTCATAAAAAAAAATACAATGTCTTTAAACAGATGAAGCAAAATCACATAAGAAGGCAAGGAGCACCCTCAATTTCCCACGGTCACAACAATTTCTACAAGCACCCTCAAACATCACTGTTTGTGATATAGTTTAGTTTATTAACAATTGAAACAAAATCAAGAAATACAGAAAGAAACCAGAGCTCTGATAAGTGGGTAAACAAGATCAAGTCAACATACTATAGATTTAAACAAACGTAACCAATCCTAAACCCAATAAGGCAACATTTTTTCCTGCGAAGTTTATATCTAGATTTCCTAAGCATGGTAGTGACATTATCCACGGGCATTATAACCCAATAAAGCTTCTCAGTAGAATCTGCAACTGCAATATCTGTCATTAACATTATATTCACGTTCCTTGAATATATCCGATTAATCAAAATCAGTACTACGAAGTCATTGAGATAGTAAGGCACTAATTAAACCAACATTCAACTAGTAATCTACATATTAAGTGCCTGCTTTGGAGTGGAGCAGATCAATAATTTAATATATTTATAGTGGAGGAGAAGAATTACATGCTATACTTGCATGACAAGGATGAAGAGTGGAACCAAAATCCAGGTTCTGTTCGGTTTTATTTCATTTTTTGGTTTTGTTCGGTTTCAGGCACACAATCTTGCAGAATTATTTTAATAATTATCCAAATCTTGAAATTAACCCACAAATTAAAATTAACCCTCTTTTCAATCTACCAAAAAAAAAAGAAGAAAATAATAGACAACAAGCAGCAATGTCCTTCAAAGAAAATCTGTCGGCAAGGTGATGTAAGTGGCGTGGAGCTGCAGCAAAGGGAAAGCTGACATGGAATGGTTGAATCGATATAGCAATCGAAGATAGATGAGATCAAAATCAAGAAACAGAGTGATATAAAGAAAGGCAATTGAGGAAAAGGAGATAGCAGAAACAAAGAAGTAATATTGGATTAGGAATTCTCATCCACTTTATGGTAATAAAATTTTTATTTTTTATAATACTATAAATTGATATACTTAATATCTTTTAATGAAAATTTTACATAAAAATTAAAACAAAAGGAGAATAGATGTTCTATTCTAAATATTATTTTTTATTTGATTTATTTTTTTGAGCACTAGGAACTTTATTCTTTTTGTTAATGATATCTAATAATAAATTTATTTTTTGATATAAATGTTATTTATCGTAATAAATATATTTCTTAATAATATTTTAAATAATTAGAGATAGTGTTAAAAATTGGTTGGCAGATTTTATTATAGCAATTTATAGTGACAATTTTTTTTCACAATAAAGATGATTTATTATGACAAATGAAATTATCACAATAATAATTTTATATAGTGACAAAAATTTTATTGTGACAAAATTATTTTCTTATTTTTCGTAACATGTCAAATATTTATTATGATAAAATATTATGAGAAAATCTTTATTGTCATTATACATAAATTTCATTTATTGTGACAAAAAAATATTTAACACAAAAGATTTTATCATAATTTTAACCATTTGTGAAAGTATTTATGATAAATTCTTAATTTGTCATAATAAAATCATGTATTATGATGAAATTTTTTTTGTCATGATTTTTTTTATCACAATATACCATTGGTGACAATATTTATGACAGATTCTTAATTTCTCATAACAAAATCATGTATTATAACAAAAAATTTTTTTGTCACAATTGTTTTTATCACTATATATCATTTGTGACAATAATTGTGATGTATTTTTAATTTATCACAACAAAACTATATATTGTGACAAAAAATAATTTTCTCATAATTTTTTATCACAATATACCAAATTTCTTGTAGTAATTGTTTTTCTCATGAACTCTAGTTAGTTATTGTTGTTATTGCCAAGGGAAATTTTATTATGAGTGAATTTTTTGGCTATGTCACTATGAGTGTGAATATGAGTGGAGCATCATGTAAAAAGAAGATCAACTTAGGCAAATTGAACATGATAAGATGGTTGCTTTGTTAGAGAGTGGAGAGATTACTAATAGAAAAGACAAAAATCAATAAACTAGCTTAACAGGACCAAGGGATACTCGTTGGGATCACACTACATAATCTTACTTCGTTTATCCTCTATGTGGAATTTAGTAATAGAAGTGTTGAGAAATATACATGATGATGGTATTTATGATGACAATAGAGGTGATGTCATAGGTTTGATTGATAAGATGGAGAATTATCAATTTGTTTTTGTGTTACACTTGATGAGGTCTTCACTAGGAATCACAAATGAGTTATGACTTGTCTTATAACTAAAGGATAAAAATAATATACAAGCCATGAATTTGATTGATATTGTGAAATTTTGACTACAAACTTTAGGAAGGAGGGATGATAAATACTTTTTGGATTAAGTCAATACATTTTGTGAGAAAAACAGGGTTTCAATGCTTAATATAGAAGATAATATGATTACCCATGGTCATGGTAGGCGTAAAGGGCAAACCGTTATCAATTTTGATGAAAATTTTTGGTCAAGTATTATCTCTATAAATTATGTTTCATTATATTTGCCAAGAGATTCTTTTTCTTTTTTACTTATTAATTCTATCATTATTGTAATGTCAGGTTGTTGATTTAAATATACAGAAGATGAATAATTGTTTCTCAGACGCACGTACGGAGTCTTATTTGCATAGCATGTCTTGATCCAAAAGATTTATTTCTCTCAATTTTACCTTCATAAGCTACCTCGTCTTATTGAATTATATTCAAAGGACTTCTCAATAACTCATCATTTAATGCTTGAGTAATAACTTCAAACTTACATTCATAATAATTGGCCATCCTCAATTTTCAACAATTGGAGATTTGGAAAATCTTACTTAGAAGATGATTCAAATTGGCAAAAATATAGTTTTTCATTAATTTATCACTTGATCGAGTTGACACTGATTTTATCTATTGCAACTGCTTTTGTTGAAAGGGTCTTTTCTGCAATGAAGAGTGTTAAAATTGATTTGCATAATAGAAATGACAGTTTAGTTGTATATATTGAGAAAAAGATTTTCACAACAATTAAAAACAGGTGAATCTTGCGACTTTTTCAATAGATGCAAACTTGTATATAATTGGTTCTTCTTAATTGCACAATCAATACTAACAATTCAAGTGTCGATCAATAGCTACTTTTTGTAACATGTACATTTATACATTTTTTTATTAATTTCATACTTGTTGTTTTGGTATTTTAATTGTTAAATATTTATTTAATTACTTTGAAAATTTTTTATATTTAATAGTGAGTGAATCCTCTTAAAATAAAATTTTTGTTCCGTAACTATTTTCAATAATCTAGTATGTGACCTTGTTGAGAAAGTAAATTCCTTAGTTCAAAGACGGCTCGTGTGTTCCCAAAGTCTGGATAATTCTAGCTTTAAAAAACTATTAGTGATTAAAAGAGTTGGTCACCAGCCATCCTTGTTTAGGTGCCATCATTGATAAAAAAAAAAAAAAAAAAACATCTTCCTTACCTTTCCTAAAGACACAAATTCCATAAAAGCATTGTCATCTCAATCAATCCATTTCCAAGAGGCTACAGAATATGGAGATGATATTCTTAAATAAACTTCTTGCTTGATACGTTTCCATGTGCTCCATTTGAGTGTATTGCGTTGATTTGAGTCTACTGATGTAATTGTTGTGTTTTGTATGGTAGAGTTGGGTGGGAGGCTCAAGTTTACTAGAGGTATATTGCTCAGGAGTTGAAGTGATTGATTGGATAAGTATGGAGCTTAAAGCTGCAGTATGTGTTTGATTTGTGATCGGTGCCAAAATTATACTGGAAGAATGAATATTAGGTAACATGTAAATATATATTTTGAAATTTTAGCAATTGGATAATACAAAACCCACAGAGAAGGAGATAGGTTCGTAAAAGTGACACCTGATAACATTCTACATGGGAAGAGTGTTTAATTAGAGTAGATATGAGATCAATAAGTTCAGTCAATTTTTGTAGCTTAACGTAATTAAAGAAAAATTTTGTAAAGTGAATTAGATCCCTTTTCTCTAAAAATGAATTATACTCAAAATTATTTTACATTTCAACAACAACTAATGAAATTTTATCAAGGATTTCGTATTTTTCAGTTATCAATCATGAGTAATAACTATCAATTATTATTAATAATTAAGCTGCGTTTAACAAAAATGAAAATTAAGTGTTAAAAAATTAAATTTTGAATATCATAAAAATTGAAAATTTAAATAATAAATCTAATCAATTTATTTAATAATTATGATTACTGAAAATCAACAAAAATTTTAATTAGATATCTTTAATTTTATAATATTGATTTTAAAATTTAGCCATCAAATATATATTTGAAATTATTTAAAATAAAAAAATTTAGAAATAACAATCATAAATGAAAATACTTTTTCTCATACATATATGCAAACTAAAGCATAAAAGTCAATAGTAATTTAAGCATATATTATCAGCATAAAAGTCAAATTTTTTTTTTTGATTTATTAGTGACAATTCAAAGAGGTATTAAGGCATAAAAGTCATTCTGATAAAAATATTGAAAATCAATAACTTAACGTTTTTAGATAGAATTTTTAAATTAATTATTTTGACTTATTATTTTCAGTAATTTTTAATTTAATTGAAAATTTTAGGTTGGCCCATGTCACGGTATCAAACATTTTAAAATAATAAATGTTGAAAATTTTTATTTTAAGTGACAAATTAAATAATCCATAAGCTAAAACATTAGTTGTAACTTTTAATCACACAATCACGAGTCCTTGATTCCTAGATTTCAAAATTTGATTACATTGTATTTCCTAAATTGTAATACCATGAGAAACTTTAATGTTTATTGAGGCCTTAAACTCTTTTCTTCTTAAAAATGTCTCATGTTCTTGGATTTTTTCACCAATGAAAATAATTAATATAACTAATATTAGAATAAGAAATAAAGAAAATATTATAAATTATTAGAGCGTATTTGATATAAATAAATTTTGTAGTTTTTTTTATATAGAATTCATTTATAAAATTTACATTTTATGTGTTTAGTATAAATGAATTTTTTTATTTCATTAAATTCTTGAAAATAATTATAACTTAATCAAATTCTATAAAATTTGATAAAATTTTCAAATAAATTCTAAAATGGTAATCATCAATATATATATTATTAATTCCAACCATAGAATCAATTTTAAACCACTATTTGTCGTTAATCAAATATTATATATAAGACAATTTCATGTCATTATTTTACATTATGTTTATAAAAAAACTGCAATATCTAAAAAATTTCCATATATAAATTTTTAAAAAATTAAATATCATATAAAAAACCTTCTAAATGTAAAATAAAAAACCTAAAAAGTAAAATAATCTCAAGTAGAAAGTCAAAATTATGTACAAAAATTATGAACAAGAAATTAGAAAAACTCAAAAATAAAAATTATAAACAACTTTGAAATAAGAAATAAACAACTTGTAAATAAGAAATTAAAAGTGAAAATTCTAAATAAGAAATGAAAATTGAAATTAATTCCATTAATTGCTTAAAATTTTGAGTATATAAGTACCAATGACATTATAATAAATTGTCAAAAATTACTTCGTTTAATCTTAATAAATTTTTTCTTAAAAATTTGTCTTGCAAGATTAAATATATAGATCAATAAAAAGTTTTTAATTACATCTATCTCATATATATATATATAATTTACAATTATCTGTCAATTTTATTTTTAATTATGAAATATTTAATATTATTTATTTAATTAATCATAAAAAATTACTTACATTCAAATTTAATAATTTTTCTCTTGAAATTATATAACATAAGATTAAAAATATGAATTAATAAAAAATCCATTGTTACAACTAGTTATGCACATAATTATAAATTTTAAAAATTTATTTTATTATTTATTTACTTGATAATGCTTTTTTATAAAATAATAATTAATTAACTAAATAACTAATTATTTAATAAAAATAAATATAAATTTTATCATTAGAAATATATTGAGCAATTTACTAATTTGTGACTGATTTTTCACCTTTAACTAAAATATCTTTTTCTACTTTACTTCTCCCTTTTTTCTTTGACTCTATCTTTTATATTTCTTTCTTTTTTTTTTTTTTTACTCTTTCTCTTATTGTTTTATTTTTTATATTTATAAAAATTTGAAAATAATAATAAAAGATATTTCCATAAAAATAAAAAAATATTTTATTAAGTTCCACATTTAAATTAAATGCAAATTAATTTCATTTAACATGAAATTTATTTTTATTTTATAATATGTATAATGATTTATTTATAAATAAATTTTATAAAATTTATTTATAAATACAATAAATTCTAGATTAGAATTAAAAATATGATGTTAAAATAAAAAAATCAAAAGATTTTAAACACTATATTCTCCCCCATGAGTTTTCAAATTAATATGTGTTATTAATTATAGTCTCAAATTTAGTTTTAAACAATTGTTTGTCATTTATTAAACAATTATATATAATAAAGTTAAGTATCATTATATTTTACTTTATATTATAAAAAACTGGCATATAAAAAAATTCTAAATAAAAATTTAGAAAAATTAATTGTTATATAAAAAACATTCTCAATAGGAAATTAAACAAATTTTAAACTAAAATTTTAAACAAAAAGGTTAAGATTATATTAAAAAATATTAAACATAAAATTAAAAATATTTAAAAGGTAAAAATTCTAAATAACGTCTAAATATGAAATAAGAAAACTTTAAAAAGTAAAAATTTTAAATTACAAATCAAGATTTAAACTAATTTCATTAATTATTCAAAATTTTGAATATATAAGGAGTAAAAATAGTATAATAAATTATTAAAAATGATTTCATTCAAATTTAATAAATTTTTTCTTAAAATTATATTATGTAAAATTAAAAGTATGAATCACTAAAAAATTCTTTGTTACAATGTATATATAATTTATAATTATTTATTACTTTTATTTTTAATTATAAAATACTTAATATTATTTATTTAATCAATTATTAAAAATTATTTTATTTAAATTTAATAGTGTTTTTCTTAAAATAATGTCATGTAAAATTAAAAGTATGAATCAATGAGTCATCCTTTATCATAACTAATTTCATAAATAATTACAAATTTAAGAAATTTATTTTATTTATTTAGCAATAATTTTTATATAAAATAATAATTAATTATTTAATAAAAATAAATATTAAATTTTATTTAAAATTTATTATTATAATTACATTACGTATCTAGGGTTTGCGATTAATTATGGAATAAGTACAATTACATTACTAAAAATGGGGGCGGTCGTTCGCATTGGCAAAACAGAGGTTGAACGAAGAGGTCGTGGCGTAATGCGTTTAAAAGAAGCTAAACAAGAACTAATACCAAGGCAGGCTTTTTCTCTTTTGATCACAGCTAAACGGTGGCCTTAAAACAACCAGTACATGTACGGTTAGTCGATTCAGATTATTATTTTAATTTTAATTTATACAGCTAATAAACGATTTTCAATTTGCAGAAAGACAGAAAGCAGACGCCACCCCACCAATTCAACGCCCACCTCACGTTACATTCGCACACGGGCCACAAAAACCCCCAACTCCAAGCCCACACTCTATACTTGCATTGTCAGTATACAGATTGCTTGATTTCTTTCTTTCTCTTTCGTGCGCTGTGATATTGTTGAGATTCATTCCTTTTTTTTTTTCCCCCTTTGTTTCTCTTTAGGAGAGGGAGAGGAGGAGGAGGATATAACGGGAATGGAATCAACGGAGTCGTCTTATGTTTCATCTCCGGAGGCGCCGCACAAGAGAAATCCTCCACCGCCGAAATCGCCTACTTCTGGTATCTGATCTGATATGTTTTTTTTTCCTCTCTCTGTGGAATGTGATGGAAGTATTTTGGTTTTAGCTTTTCATTTGGTCGCATTCTTTGTTTGTTAGGCCTAACTTTGACTATGACGAAGTTTGGTAATAAATTGTGCGCAAATTGTGTACTTCCATTGTATTTTTTTGGATTTCTGTCGTTGAACTGGAACCCTAATTCTAGGTCTTAGTATTGTTTGGTGAGAGATAATGAAGGGGAAGATTAGTACAGGAAATATTAGTGCTATGTTCTGTTTGGTTAATGAGAAAATGTGCAAACTGGAGGAAAGATTTGAATTTGGAACCTAGAAAGGAAGACTTGAGAGATTGTGTATGGTTCACCAGAGTTTGACTGCGCTCAAATTTATACTCATTAACAGTATCCGTAAATGTGGTGTTTTTTATTTGGTCCCTAGCTTCAAATGAAGCATAAATTTATTAACTTTAATAGTCGAAATTCAACTAAGATACTTATTATATGCATGTATTTTTCTTCCAAATATTGAAATTGTAATGCAATCTTTGAGATAAATCTTTTGATATTATTGCTTCTCATGCCTTTGTCTTTCTGATCTTTTAGGGGTAGTAGAATCATATGCGTTGTTTATGTTCTTGCATGGCATTTCAGTTTTATGCTTAAATTTTATTTTCTGTGCTGTGTTTGATAATTTAATTCATCTCTAAAATTGAGGTATTGATGATATTACTCTGTGAGGTATGTGTTGAATTTATCATTCTCTTCTCTGAGATTGGACAGGTTTTATTTGAACTATTTGCTACAATTGTTTCTCAGGCATCTATATCATGCAGCTTAAATAATATAAAGGGCCTTTCCTGGCTTCTTTATAAAAATTAGTGATTCTATCTATGTTGTTTAAAATTTATTTGGATTTCAAGTGTGTAGTTATTACTTGATTGTTTGTTTGCAATTTATATAGTCAAGTTTCTCTAATTAAGTGCTTTTTATGAAATTCATATGATCATGCTAGTAAGCATATGAATTTTGTTTCCTTGATTATCTGGTCCCTCAATTGTGACGCTGTGAGAGGGTAAAGACAAGAGTTGTCCTGTTGAATCCAAGTGATATTATGCAGACTGAAAATTGTCCGAGAAATTTAATCATTGTGTCTATCACTGATTATGTATATTTGGTGCCTGTAATTTGGTTCTTCACTATGCAATATGGGATGGGGCATGTTGTTGCCTCCAAATTGCATTGGCCCTATCTGACTGGTCACCAAAGAAATGAAGAGATTGCTTTATTGATTGTAATTTATATGTTAACCTTTAAAATGGATTTCCTAACCAGCACATGCATGTGGTAAATGAGTTTGTGCTCAGGCATATGAATGTATTCTGGTCTTAATTTTCTCTTCTACTATATTATATTTGTTGCTCTCAGATTCCGTGGAGAAGTCGACACACATCAAATTTCTTGTTTCAAATGCAGCAGCTGGTTCAGTGATCGGAAAGGGTGGAGCGACAATCACTGATTTTCAGTCACAATCAGGAGCAAGAATTCAATTGTCACGCAATTATGAGTTTTTCCCTGGAACATCTGATAGGATAATTATGGTATCTGGAACCTTGGACGATGTATTAAAGGCTGTGGAACTTATTCTTGCTAAATTGCTTGCTGAGGTAATATTTTGATGCGGTCTTATTCAATATATGCAATTTCTTTTCTGATTTTAATTCATCAACTTATTTTTTTCTTGATCAGCTTCATCCTGAAGATGGAGTTGATGTTGATCCAAGAACGAAAGTGAGACTAGTTGTTCCAAATAGCTCTTGTGGTAGCATAATTGGGAAGGGTGGTTCTATTATCAAGTATGAAGCCTCTTTCTCTTTCTTTTTGCTGATACAATATGTTGAATTGCTGTTTGAAATATGAATGATGAAAAGTTTATTTTATGCCTTGAAATTAACTGATTCATATTTGAATCCCTTAATAATGTTCGCAAGCTAGATTATGGTGTTGGCAAACACTATGTTTTGTGTTTTATTTGTTGTTTGGCATAATAATGGTGATTCATATCCTCTATTTGAGAGTAAAATTTCTCTAGTTTCATGTTGGTGTAGTAGCTTATCCAGGAAATCTTTTTTGTCAGTGTAATTTGCTTCTAATTCTGCGAGAAGCTACTGCAGCCCTAATTAGTGTTTGACTTTCACTACAGATCCCTAATAAGTGTTTTAATTTCACTTTCCAAACCAACGTTTGCATTAATATTAAACTTAATTTTGCATGCATATTTCCTGAAAGTGTGGGACCCAGAATCCCCTTTTCCAGGGGTAGTGCGGGACCATAGTTAGGACCCCATCTTCAAAAACCTTGCTCAGATGAATCTGGACTCAGACCTAAGGACATATGGTTGCTGATTGAACAATGCCACTTATTGAATGCATTAAGTGGAACAACATTGGTTGGAAGTGGAATATTGCATCATTTTGGCAATGCCATGCTTCTGGGTTTACGGGACTCTTAACTAGTGTATTGCATTTTGGAGGTGGAGTTGACAGAACGTTTAATGCTGATGCTTTGTGGTGACCAGTGGGGTGTGTCTATTGTTAGAAAACCTTTTCAAATCTACTTTTCATGTCCCCAAGGAAACTTCTCTGAGAATACTTAATCTTTTCTCATTATAATAATGAAATTCAAGGAAACTGATTTATATAGGTGAATAGCAGCTTTTGGCAGGTTGAAAAGTCTATATTTTGAGGATGCCAAATAATATGTTTGCTGAATCTTATGTGTGTGTGAGTGTGTGTGTGTTTGTATGATTATATGAAGTTCTGTTTTACTTTGGATGTTAGACTCGATAGTTCTTCTCATTTTTGCATCTTAGTGAGCCTTCTCCTTGATATTATCCTTTCAAATTCTGTAGGCTTAGGAGTTTTTAGCTAATGGTTGTTCTCTTTTGCTAGACCCAAAGTGTGTTTACTT
Organism: Omphalea diandra; assembly: GCA_949677035.1. Taxonomy (NCBI): domain Eukaryota; kingdom Viridiplantae; phylum Streptophyta; class Magnoliopsida; order Malpighiales; family Euphorbiaceae; genus Omphalea; species Omphalea diandra. Next base: position 9,484 of record CATIWR010580274.1, on the reverse strand, counting down.
ATTTAAGTTACGCGTTGTTGTTTACTGTTTGGATTTTATAATAGCTGTTAATCCATCATCTCTTGGAGCTTGCTTTTATTTTATCAACTGTTAGCCTGTGTTTTTTTTTTTATAAAAAATTTGGATTATATTGGCACAATTAAAATTTATTGTGATAAACCCCTTCCAAATAAATGCATATGATTAAAATTTATGGTTGGAAACTAGTAAGAAAGTATTTGCAAAATCATATGAACACTGCTTGAATTAATTAAGCGGTTGTTGGTCATTGGTGATTTTGATTATTGCTATCTTCTCTTTGTTTTTTGTATGACACATTATAGAAAAGAAAGTAAGATGCTCTGCAAGATATTGCATAACAAAATAAATATATATCCTTAGTTCTTATTCAACATGCTTATAATAAAATATTTAACTATTTTTGTTAAAAGATTAACATTTACTAATCACTAGCAAACAGCACCTGTTTTTGCTAAACAATTAATTTTCACCAACTTACTTCTAATAGCTAATCTAAAGGCTTTGATATTGGAAATAGATTACAGAAACAATATAAAGTTTGCATAAGTATTTGAGTTGATGATAGAGATTTGTCTAGCACTAAAATTATTATAGCAATCTTGATAAGCCAATATGTTATCTAATATGGATGATCTTTTTAATTCTGATGGTCCATTTTTATGGTCCATATATTAGTTCTTACACTTCCTTATTGTCCTATTTTATTTTCTGAATCATCTTTTTTTAAATCTTTTAAGAATTTTCTCAAGGACATCGATTATTTCTGGTTGAATCAAATTAGTTTTTGGGGAAACCACTTCTATAAGTATGTTATATTTCTACTTTTTTCTTTCTAGTTCTTTGTAGTGCAAAGTTTTTTAACATGCATTGGATCAGACATTGAAGAATCTAATCCCTATACCCTAGCCATAGGGCATTTTCTATGCCTGATTGTGGATGCTTCTCTACCATCTACCTCATTTTTAGATATTTTGTAGTAAGTTTTCTGTACTTTTTTTCTTTGGAGACCATGTTACCTTTGGCTCAATGTGAGCAATCTTTCTTTTCCATTTGTTCTTGGTTTGTTTACAAATTTTTTTAAAAAACATGGCTGTTTACAAATCTATTTACAGGGAAATTGTTTACAAGTCTGCAACTCACGATCATGAAAAAGAGGGATCTTTACTTATCTTTCATGAACTCGAATAGCTGCTTGGAAATATATCTAAACCCAAACATGTAAAGCATGGATTTCAGAAAACATTGAAGAGCAAATTTCAATTGTTAACAGCGTACTCATAAATTCCAATTTTCAAACATAGGAAATGTAAGCTACTCGACCTTGTTTCTGTTGCATTCTTTGCCTTAGTCTTCCTCTTCTTTCTCCTCTATTCACTCCTCTTGGTGAGTCTCTCACTACCTCCAGCTGCCCGTCTCTCCTCCTCTCCACCTTTGATTTGCACCAGCATGTTAACCTCATCAAAGCTGGCCATCATCCTCAGCCAGTTGGGTTCTACCTAGTTGATGCCATCAATGACAATGCCCTATGAGGATCCCAGGTGCAATAGCTAGCTTAAACAAGTCTTGCCCAACCAACACCTTTGATCAACTGCCCGATTTCCGATGACACCTCTATCTGCTTTTAGATCAGTTCCTTGAATTTTGTTGAAGATTTTTTCCTTGTTTGTTAATGAGTTTTGCAGCTTCTTTTAGTTGCTGCATTTAAGCTTTGGTTTTTGGTTTGTTTTACTTTATTTGAAAGGGGCTTCTGGGTTTATCTATATTGGCTCAAATAATTAGGTTATGACCTTTTCTAAACTTATGTGCAATCGGTAGTTTTGGTTATGCTGGGGTTTACGCCGAGATTGATTTTGGGTTTTTAGGCTATAATTTTTTTAATTTGATCTATAGTTTATTCATATTTAGATACATCTTCTATGGTTTATTCATACTTAAGTAGATTTCAATTTTTTTTTTTTCATTTTGTTGTTGGTTGTTGATGTTTGTTTATTTAGTCTTTTAAGTTTTTGAATTTTTTAAATTTTTTGAATTTTTAATCAGTAGAAAAGAGAGGAAGGGTTGGTAAGAAAAGCAAATATAAAATGAAAGTAAGGTATTATAGGCATTTCATATAAATTTGACAGCAAAGTGGAAGGAAGGACCTGTCCTTCTGATGTGCCAAAATGCTGGGATATTAAAATTTATTTTTATAAAATGAGGGATGAAGTGCTGTATTGGGGTTAACTTCAGGTGTCAAATTGTAATTAACCTTTCTTTTTATCCCCACAATTCCGCCCTTTCTTAAACCACTCATGATGGTAGCCTTATTTGTCAAAGAGGCAGAACATAGATGTTCCTGTTATATTTGTTCAATTATAACTTACGTGCTGTTTTTTTCTTGATCATAATTCATGGAGAAGTAGCTACAAGCTCGCTGGATTACTGCTACCTAAAGCAGAGGAAGCAAGACATGCTGATATCTGGATTTTCATTTTTACAGGTCATTTATTGAAGAGTCTCAGGCTGGAATTAAGATATCTCCTCAGGATAATAATTATTATGGATTGAATGATAGGCTGGTGACATTGACCGGAACTTTAGACGAGCAGATGCAGGCAATTGATCTCATTTTGTCTAAATTGGTTGAAGATCCTCATTACTCACAGACTATGCAGGCCCCATTTTCATACGCAGGTTTTGTTCTTGCCATTAGCTTGTAGCTCACACTCTTGTTTTTGCTCTAACTTTTTTCAGTTACTACATTTTATGGAATAAATTTTGATTGATTTGCATGTGTGAGCCCTATCCTAGGTTTCACTATGTTTTGATGACTAGAGAATTCAAGGTTTTTTTTTTTGGGACTTATTTTTATCAAATTGGGGCTGATTAATTATAGGTTTGATGCTCAAGAGAAGTAGTCAAAGAAAGAGTATGCATCTTCAGAAAAGACAAGAGAGTGAAGAGAGAATTGTGCAGCAGTCAAAATATGCCTTCAAACTAAAATCAAATACCATCTACTGCCTTTAATCAAAAGCCCAGGAAAAATAAGGTTACAGTCTGCAGGTATTTAGTGATATTTGAACGTGTTAACAATTTATTATATATCATGACTTCTAACTAGTAAGACACGAGAAAATACCAAATGGCAAGTAAATAAAGAGTGGCAGTGTTGCTGGGGCAAAATAATTTGGTTTCTAGAGCAAAAAAAGATACTTGTTTAACTTCGAAATCTAGAAATTATTTTATTGAGTCAAAATTCCTGTCCCTTTCCAAAAGTATCATCATTACCTGGAACTAATTCTCTTCTTTTCAATATATACTTTGTGTAAATAGATAATCTTTTGAAACAAATTAAATTCATTCTTACAAAAAAAAAAAAAAAAGTACCCATATCAATTATGATGAAAGTTGGGATTATTGATATAAAAAATGCATCAAGTTTAGTTTTCCTCTCTACTGTGCATTGAATTATGTTCTCTCTATGTAAAACAGAGTCTATATTGTTAGTGAAAAACAAAATGAAGATCATTCATATGTAAAGATTTAAATTAATTGTTAAAGCATACAGAACCATGTGTTCACATGTAATCGTTTATTTGAACTCTTTTTTTATTAAAATAAAAGAAACTGGAAGAAAAATTTTACAACCACTGGATTTTCTGAATGTCTTTTAGAAACTAGGCCTACAAAAAATGGAATCATGACTTATCTTAAGAATTGATTTTGCTTCAAATTTTTTTTATTAAAATGATATATTAGCAAGTAAATCATGATGTCAACTTTGTTTTTCTTTTTCTGTTTAGTTGAATTTAGATATATTTTGGAAGAATAAAGTAATATGACATTTAAAGAAGAAAGTGAATTAGGAGCGAAAAATATTTAAAAATTAATTGAATGGGAAAATTTTTGTGATTTTGTTAATTTAACAGCTGTAAAAATATCTTGCTCTGGCTCTTTCAAATTATTACTCTGGTAGGCACCTAATATAAATACTCTAGGTAAGAAAATTATTTTATGCATATTAACAGTTCTGCTTAATAGTAAATATCTCGAAGGATACCAAAGGCCTAAATAATAATCACAAAACTGCTTTTGTTATTAATATCAACCTGAATGGAACCCTCATATGATATCCGAAATTTATCAGTATTAGTTACTAAATGAACATGTTTCTATTTACCTGTTTTCTTGTCTATGGAGACATGCTCTATATGTGGTTTTGGTTCCTTATGAACCTAATTATCCTTGTGATCATTGGCAGCATTTGACATGAAGAATTTCTCTTCTCTTGCTTAGCCCTTAGAATGTGTTTGGAGGCATTTTAAACTATGTTGCGGTGGCTACAAAAATGAGCATTAAGTTCTAGGATGGATGGGACATTTGTCAGTTTTTTCTTAGCACTTAATGGACTTCAAAAGACCGGTCCTTGTGTATTCTGACCTTTTTTTGGATGCAAAAATAACTTTTTGATTGATGACCCTCATTAATTTTAACCCTCATTATAAAGTACCGGTTGAAAGATGGAGTTGTTCATTCTGACCTTTTTTTTTTTTATTATGATTTTTTCATGTCTTTGTTCTTTTTATTTTTCCATGTGGATGCACTTGATTGAATTTGAGCTTGATTTTTGGTCCGACTTAGAAAGAGTTCTCTCTATGCTTAAAATTAATCAGCACTTTGATTTTGAGTGCCACATTTTAGAAGAAACAAAACACATAGGATGGTGTAATTTGCATTCATTTCATTTTCTGTGACTGCTTGCTCTTCTCATCTTAATTTTCTACTTGATAATATTTTTTTGGGCCCTAGTTTTGAGTGCAAATTCAGAATATTTTTAGCCTATTGATTCTTGAGAGTTTAAACAATAATATTAATAAGCATGTTACACTTTTTAAAGGCATGTGAGGTTTTTAATGATCATTGAGTACGTTGTTTGAAAGAGCATGTATGGGCTTTCTTGGAAAAAGTAGGGTTTCACCAGCATGATTCTAATTTGCAACTGTGGACCAGTGTAAATTATGCGATAATTATTCTTTTTGAATAAAAAATTATATCATCACATTTATGTTAATGGAAAGAATTGTTAGACAGGGAAATTTGAATTGAACATACTACCACACATGAAGCATTTAAAGAAAGAAGAAAGCAATGAAAGGGAATGGTGATACAACTTTGAAATTCATTTTGTTTGGATGAAGAGAAGTGTGCTTGCTATCAAATAACTCCGTATTTATTCTACTCTCATTGAATTAGGATGAAGTGTTCAGAACTTTCTTGGCTTGAAGAAAACATGTTTGTATAAGGTGGTTGAGAGTGGGATAGAGTTAAAGTGAGAGTTTGAGCTTCTTAGAGTAGAAGAAAGAGTATAATTCTGAGTGAGTTCTATGACTATTGACTCTGATCTAAAAAGTTTTAAATGTCCAATTGCTCAGTTTTATGGTCTGTTATGCAATTGTACACAAATGTTCCTTGAAGAATGAAAAGTAAATTATTTAAGTCTTCTAAAATATTGTATGGTACCTTAGAAGTCCATCCTTTGACATGCAATGATTTTGTCGATCAACTGTTTAGAGTTCGTTTGTTAGGGACTCAAGGCGGTTTGTTTATCTTAATCGTGAGTAGTTTTTGTTAGTGGTAGTTTCTTTCTAGGAGGATCTTTCTGGGAAGTTACCATGTACTTATCTGGTACTACTTTGTATTCAAGATAAACTAGGAGATTGGGAAGGATAAGCAAAGCGTAATTCTCTTCCTAATTAATTTTTTCCAAAAGAGATCAAGGGTTTCTCTTTTCTAATTAATCCTTACTGTTTGTTTTAATTTACTTTTTAAAAGATTGAACGGTTCTCTCGTAAATGAGCCCTTATTGCCCTATATTCTGTATTTTGAATCTATTAATATAGGCACCAGCCGCATAACAAGGTCCAAATCCAGGACCTTAGCAGATTGGTATTGGAGCCATTTGTTATGGGGAATCACACACTCTTCAACAAGAATTTAAGGCTTTTATTGCGTACCTATATAGCATGGAAACGGGGAAACATAGAAGCAGATGTGGGAAACTTACATTTTTTAAAAATTTATAAAAGAAAATGTGGGACAATGTGAAAAATAAAGAAATGCAGAAAACTTTCCGAAACGGGGAAATGTGACTTAAAAAAAAGTTTTGTGCTTCATAGCTACATACTGAAAAGACATGAGTCAAGGTCGTTTGGAGAAGGAAAATAGATTTGTTAATGGAGCCAAACAAGAAGTCAGCTGCAAGGGTATGAAAGTAGGATCCATGGTGATTTCCAAGCTTTCGAACATAATATTGAATCCATGAAGATATACTCATGAAAATCAGATAAGGGAGAAGGAACATCATTTATGTCATAGTTGCCATCTCTTGCACTTTGAGGACAAGTGCAGTTTTGGAGAGGGAGTAACGTTAGGAACTTGAGGTTGTCAAGGAATTTTGTTTAATAGTGGGTAGTTAGTATCTCCATAGGAGGTTACCAAGTTGCAGTTATCTACTGCGACTTTGTATTCAAGATGAAGTAGAAGATTAGGAAGAATAAGTAAGTATAATTCTCTATTTAATTAGTTTTTTTCTTTCATCTAATGAACCCTTACTATTTTTTTGTTTTAATTTGTTTTTCAAGAGATCAAGGGGTTCTCTCTTAAATGAGCACTGATTGTCCTATAATTTTCTTTTGGATGTGTCAATATAGCCACAAACTCCATAAGAAGACCCTAGCTCTAATAGTGTGACCTATGTAGCATGGAAATGGGACATGAATACAACATGAAACAGACACCTGAAAATGACATTTTAAAAAAAATTACAAGACAGAAATGTAGAGGAAATGTATAATTATTAAAAATGTAAGGACAATTATAAATATAAAAAAAAAGGTATATTGCGCAAATCATATAATAGTAGGTTTACGTATTTTACAGCCAAACAAAAAATATAAGATAATAACTAAATAAAGCAACCCCATTAAGAAAAAGCTTTGAAAACAGAAATTTAATATCAAAATTCCAATTGTAAAAAGTATAAACACTCATTAAGAAAAAGCTATGAAAACGGAAATTTTGGTAGCCAAGTTCTAATTTTTAAAAGCTATGAACAGGCCCATTAACCTAGGCTAGCAATAGCAGAAATTCAATTCACCAAAGACCTATGAAAATACAGAAAAAGGAACAGTAGAGACAAAGACGATAAATGCTTCCTTCTGCATACCAGATTGGAGAAAGTAGCCATCAGCGAAGGTGACGGAGAAGCTGTGAGGGAGAAGATGATGTCCTCTGCGTCGAGAAGGTGAAGTTGAGAAATCCTAAGGTCCAACCTCCTCAAATCACTTCTGTAAAGATGATGACCTGGCACCATCATTGGAGAAAGCGAAGCATTGTTGGCAATTGTCAAGGACGGGCTGTTGGGAAAGTAGGTTTGTGTTTGGCTGTTGAGAATCGACAGAGGCAGGACTACAGATGTTTTACAGTTTTTTGCCCCCTAGAAAAGAGGTCTAGAATCATGTTTCTAATTTTTTTTTAAAAAAAAATTGCAGAAGCGGGCCTAAAACTTTTCAAGCCCACTTCTGTGCATTTTATTCATGTGTTTGTGTCATAAACATGGAATTGTATGCTATTCCACATTTCTGAGCAACGTAGTCTGGCTGTAACACGATGTTTGGTACCAAGAAGCCTGAAACGACACAAAGCAGACATGAGATATCTAGTTTGTTCCAGTTGTGACATCAGTTATCTTGGATTACTTTTTACGTCAATGTTTTATTTTAGTCATGGGTATTTTTTAATTAATGGGTAGTTATTTCTCTTGGTATTTAAATAGAAGTAGGAGATTACGGAGAGCGAGAAGAACAATTTCATGCAGAAGAAAAAACTTATTTTCTTAAGAGGCCACAGGGTTTGTTCTTGTTGATTTGGAGATCAATGATTCTCTTTTTTGACGAGCCCATTCTTTTCTTTGATTTCAATAAAATTCCCTATGATTATATCCATTCTGGGACCGTGACATCTTTCTTTTCTCAATCAAGTAAATTGAACATCTTTAAAAATGCTTCTTAGATCCAAAAGGGATACGCATGTGCATATGGCACCAGTAACATGGTACTCATGGCATTTGTGTTACTGTTGGACTATTATTAATTGTCTTTTAAAGTTGAAGGACCTGATTGAGGGAAATACTTATAGGACTTAATTATGCTTTTGTTTTAAGTTGGAGGATTTTTATGTTATACATATTAGAGGGAAATCCTTTAAGAATGTGAGTTATATAAAATCTAAAAATGATTATTAGTGGCCATTTATTTAAATTTATGTGTTTTTGAGCAAAGACTACATGAGTTGGTTTCCTTGTGGTTGCTGATGTTGCGTTTTATCTAAAATTTAATTCCTTATAGGACTTCTTTAAATTGAACAGTAATATATTTTGTCTTGGTTTTCATAACTTTTTTTTTTTTTTAAATGTTGAAGTGCTTGTTTCTGTTGCACAGTAGCATACAATTCAGTGAGCTATGGACCAAATGGGGCTGGAGGAAAGTTTCAGAATACCAAGGTTTACTCAATACCTGATACTCTAATCTTTATTGCACTTCCTAGTGTTATGTGCATATTTATTTATAAAATCAAGTTTGGCACGTTTGGTTTATATGAAGAAACGGGAAATAGAATCCTATTCTTAAATTGATATTTTAGGATTCCAATGTTTTTATTTGGTATATCTCAACACATAAGGAAATAAAATTGAAATATTAGTAAATTTTTCATAATTACCTATATATTTACAAATCTTATGTTTTACAAGCAAATAAATCAATTTAAGAATGAAATTCCAAGAATAATGTGATATTCTAATTTTTTGGGAATCCCATTCTTAAGTTTTTAAAGTAACTTAAGATACTAAATATAAAAATGAAGTGAAAATCCTATTCTCATTCTATTTCTTAGTGTACCAAACTTGTTCTTTTAGTATTTATATTCAATGGGATTTCTTTTCTATTTTTTGTATCATCCATACAATATTTGACCCAAGTTGCTAAGAATTGGCTCCCTAAAATTTAAATATAAAATTTAAGAATTACGTTGCACAACACCTATACTATGTTTGGTAAAGATGTAATTGAGTGTATGAAGTCAACTAAAATTTCACTTTAATTATATTCCATTACATTCAATTATATCCTATTAAACATAGTATAAAACATTTTGCATTTATAATAATTTTGTATGTTTTATAATATTTAAAAGATTTTTGCTCATTTGTCATTTGGATAAGCTTTGTAATTAATCATTTAATTTGGATCTTTAAGTATGTTATTTTGGTTTTGAGCCTATGATCCAATGGTATTTTTATTACTCTTTTTGTCCTATAAAGATAGACATTCTTATATGTTCACACAGATGTAGAAAATTTAATTAATATAGTTGGAATATATATATATATATATATATATATATATATATATATATATATATATAT